>DWIE01001731.1:0-10165 GCA_018248235.1 Choaspes benjaminii
TGGCAAAATGGCTAAGAGCCGAGACGCCATCCCATAAGATAAAAAAAAAAAAAACTGGATACAATACCAATATGGGCTTCTTGAACTGAACTAAAAAAATCTAAATTACTTGCAAAGTACAAAACTAAAAATGAAATGTTAACTGCAGCCATGTTGAAATATAGGGAGAGTATTCTCCAGAATGCTGGAGTCGTTAAGCACCTCTTTATAAGGCGAGGGCTTTTGTCTAAGGTAAGCACCACACCATTGCATCTGGCGTCAGCTAGTGACGTATCGACTTTTTGGATTATATTTATTATTTAAAACGTATGTAGTATTTGACGACCTCCGTAGCGCAGTGTTAAGCTGCTTTACTTAATGTAAGGTCGTGGGTTCGATTCCAATTTATTTCCTGTCTCGAATAACCTAACGATTGTTAGAAAATTAATATGCTCGACGGAGTCGGTACCACCGCCACACCTTTTTGTGCCCTGACACAGTAGTGTTCGCACTACCAGTTTTTCGGTGTGCGGGTGTGATAGTCAGCATGCGCAGAACGCGAGGCGTTCGATCTATGTCCTCAAGAGTAGCACCGCATTTGCGGTTACAGATGTCATGAGCTGCAGTAGCTACTTACCAGCTGGTATACTGCATGCCCGTGTGCTATCTCATAACGTAAAAAAAAGGACGTATGTATTTGTATGTCTGTATGTTGGATGTATATTGGTTTTCAACTTTATTAATATTTGCAAGTCTCTATTATTGTGGAAATTGGAGTAGCAAGTGGCGTGCACCTGATGTAATGTGACGTTTGCAACTCATGACAGCCGTATCCTCATACAATACAGACAGTTCAAAGTCAGTCACTTGTGCGTTGCTGGTCTTGAAGGCTAAGTTGGTCGCCTCGTGTTTCCTATGAGTACCGACTGCCACAGCCTTGAAGCTGATACACGACTTATTAGACCTATTTCACAGCAGTGTGGTGATACTCACCTTGTGGACCTGAATGGATTCCATCATCGATGAATATTTAATAAACTATCAGACGAATTCAGTCTCGCAAACAGTTTTGTTAACTAGATTGACGGACAGACGTGCAAACTCATCAACATTAAACTGTAGATAAATTGTGGTTTCAGAGAAATTGATTTTATTTGCCTCAACTGAAGTATCTAATGAATGGGGGTCTGCCAAATAAATACTGGCTGTCATTGGCAGGCGGATTCGCGGCTCATTAATGGGATATCTCCATAGCTTGACTGGAAAATTGGCAAACTGTTACAGAACATTTCGTTTCATTCCTTTCCCATTAATCATTGTTTAAGATGCTAGATGGGCAATGGAAGTTTTGAGATTAAGTGGTTTGTTTTGTTTGTTCTTTGGATATTGTTCTGCCTATAAAGAAGTCGTAAAGCTGGCAGCTTTTTAACCTTGTTTCCCTTAATGCTTTATCGTAATAATAGATTGAATACACCATAAAATGTTATCTTGATCTATGGTATGATGGGTCGGTAGTTGCCCCTAGTTGCGTCGGCAGCAAAGGCGATGACCCTCTTATCAAACCACCTCCTGGCGGCATCCTCGCCGAAGGCCATTGGAAGCCACGATATCTTCCATTCTAGCGACCCCCTAAGCCAAGGTTCGTGCCTCTCAAGGGAGGTGCCCTTTGGATAGGTTGTTGTCCATTGATGTTTTTCATGCATACTTGCACTCCAATTTAACTTCATTGTCCATTCAAACCAAGACCCTACATCTGGCTGAGCACACCACTCGCCACAAAAACATGGTCACCCTATTTAGGCCAATAGGGCCCTCAGTACTTATCCTTTCGAAAAGAAACTCCTTGTTGCTGCTCGGATTCTTTTATTGTTTGGTTAATTTCATATATTGTAGCGTAGAGAAAATCATTCAGAAGAGAAGTTTTATTTCACCAATTCTTGAGAGTTAGATCCAATATATACAAAGTTCACATTTACATGTGCATTTTTATACAGTCTTAGATTTTATTCTTGATGTTTATAACCTAGAACACAAGAATATTTCCAATTAAATCGAAACAAATATGTACTGGTTCCCGAGGCATTTATTTCTCTCTAATTGTAGGTAAGTGGACAGCTGCTATTTCTTATACTTGATGCCTTCGCATTTGGGCGTTATGTTTACGTGGTGGAAACTCTGATGGAGCTTACTAAGAATTATCGCTATTTATTCGTGCATTGAACAGTCTTAGATTGCAAGTAATGGGGAAAATATCTCTTGAAAGTTACACTATTAAAAACAAATTTTGCTCATCTATTTCTCATTAATCACCCGGCGACGAACACACATTCGTCTTGACAATTGACCGCAGCTGTCAAACATCTACAGGCTTTCTTACTACAGGCTTTTCTATCGGGCATAGAAGTTGGAGAACGCGTCCATATCTTTATATATAATAATTTCGCGCCACGTTGGAACTTGCCTACGCGTTGCTGACCCTGACGGGTTCTTTTGACACTTCCGAGGGGCTTTATGTCATCGTACCTTTTTTAGGTATGTGGTACATAGCAGTCAGTATCTGTGGTAACACCGTGAGGGCCTGATCTTTTTTTATATTTTTGTAACAATAGCTTTTAGTTCTTATTGTAATTTTATAACTTTTAGGTTATAGTTACACAAATATAATTAGTTTTTGCCATTGCAGTAATATTCTACAAAAGATTACCTAATTCAGAATGTATTAAAAAATTCAAAGAAGTATCAATATTACTAATACACCTATTAAGTATTCAACAACTTAACTCTGCAGGCCAAATTATTTAAAATTAAAAACAAATTTAAAAAATAATCTATTCCACAGAGAAATAATTAGTTAGAGCTTCTGGGTTGAAACAAATATAATAACTAACACTAAAAGACTAGTACGCTGTTAAGTACCGGGTAGTGCCAGTACTATATTACAATAAAATAATTATGTATTTAATGATTACCTAAGATACAGTACAGTATAAAGAACAATATTGATAAAATATAGGTACAATGCCACGAATGACTTATGCCTAACAGTAGTACAGTAAATGTTACAGGATATTGTCATTGTAAACACAAAATCTCTGACGAATTTACCGTAAGTGTACAGGCCAGCCACATAAAGATTGTAGCCTCAACAACTGACGTCATATGCGGCCATTTACTTCATTCTGCATCCTATCTTTTGAGTCAGTATGCATTGTATCATCCTATAGTTTTAAGTCATAAATTGTAGTTCTATAAATATTCGCTCTATTCTCCCTCACCCCAGACTATCAATTATCTTCTCTATGAAACAGGCCGCATAGGTTCCGCCCGTACAGTAATATTTCCAGCAAGCCATAAAACTACCTACCACATTATTCTTCAAAACAACAAACTATTTATTCTTTGTTTTGTATAACTAACAATTTATTTCAAATTTATACGTAATAGAATAAGTATATTTTTTATTTAAATATAATTTTGCTATTAGTGCTTCGACCTAAATAGATAAGATCCAAAACGTCACAGGGAATTTAATACTGTAACTATTATATATAAGGGAGTACTAGTGAAATATTCACATATACATCTAATATAATAATTATATTATAAAAATATTTTATTAATGATGCAGCTAATACAAATTGTTGGATATATATAGAAAGCACACACCATTCTAAATATAAATGTTTCGTCCTATATTTGACATTTAATGAATTATTTTATAATTATTAATACATTACAATATTAATTTATTTTATATTCTAGATACATTAAATATAAACGAGGAAAAGCTATTCCAATAAAACTTAACATGTAAGCCCTATACTATGTACATAAATATTATAAATAAAACTTATAGAGCTTATTAAATTACACTTTTTCCTCGTTATCTACGTTTCGTTGAGATCTGTGGCCACGTGTCATTTTTTACATTAGTTGTCGTAACTTGTGCCCTAGTTAGCTAGAGGTAGGTACTCCTATAAACGTGCACAGTAAGTCATGACTCACAAGTACTATTTAACTACTCGCTGAAGCAATTGAAATAAATTAACATATTTGGCGCTTGCTTCTATTCTTTTCTACTTCCAAACATCGTGATTCTTGCGTTATAAGGCAAGGGGTGATTTTTGCTGTTGTTTCATCTCCTTCACGACGATTGGTAGTGGGCTTTGTTCAGCTTGAATAGGGTTAACTATTTTTTATTCTTCATTCTTAATACAGTATACGAATAATTGTAAAACTTAACTTTAGGTATATGATTTTATTTATCTTTCTACTTCAAAACCAATAAACGGTTGGCTCAATTATATTCGTAAGTATCGCTGTCACGAAATTAGCCAATGGCACCTCTGAGTCGTGTACTGTATTGCCGTTTCATAGTCCGTCTCTTTCTACTTAGGGAACATGTTACACCTTAAAGCTATTTATACTATAATATATTTATGTAGACACTCTTAATACAAGAATATTTTAAAACTGATGCATCACACACATACATTACATTAGTCACTTATTACATACGGATACGAAATCCATTTTTTGCATTTTCGTAAAAATATAGTTATCGCGAATAATTGTTAAGTTCCAATTTTGTTTTTTTTTTTTTTATAAAAACTAGAGTAGCAAACGGGCATGCAATCCACCTGACGTTAAATGATTACTACAGCCCATGACAAATGTAACCTAATCAATACAGACCTATCGATCTGTTCGAAGTCGGTCACAAGTGCGTTGCTACTATTGAGGGCTAAGTCGGTCCCCTCATTTATTATGTGCGTGCCGGCTGCCACTACCTTCAAGCTGAAACACAACTCATAAAAGCAATTTCACAACAGAAATACGCGTGGTTGTGGTGCTCACCCGGGCGAATCTGTATAGATTCTACCACCGATATTACATTCTATACATACATTCTATTTGCATTTATGAATGTAGGTCTTAGGAATTTAGTGTAGCATAAAATACAGCATTTTATATGACATTCAGTACTAAAAAAACATTTTTGCTTTCGTTTTTCAGTGTGTTATTTATTAATTAGAGAATTTCATATTTTCTTTATTGTTTTTTTAAATTTTTATATTTAGGTGACATAAACCCACCAAAAAAACCTTATTAACGCCAAATTAAAATCAATCTTATTTTTTGGAATTTACATACTTTTGTAATCAGGAGTATTAATAATATCTGTGTGTGATGCATTTATTTACACATTTAATCTACGCACTTTTATTACAAAACTACAAACTATGTTTAATAACACTTCTTAACCTAGGAGACTATATATGTATCTAATATCTTATCATGTACTGACGAAGAGTTACGAGTATATTCTAAAGTAGGGCGTCCCCTTGCTATGTTACTTCTCTACAAGTTTTTATCCATGCCGGTTCGTATGTTTCTTATATCTAACCGTAACTCGTTCACTAATTAGAAAGAGATACATATAAATTTGTGTACAGAAAGCCACGACGTCATAGTGCACCTGCTTGCGCGACCAGGAGAAATGAACCAGTATATATGCGTTGCCTTTTAACGAGTAAGTCAGCAGAGTTTATACGGACGCGCGAAGTATGAGCCTTAACTTTAGGCATACGATTTCATTTTGTTCTTCTTCAAAACGCATGTACTGTTCCGTTGGTTCTTTTCAGGCGGTAAGGGTCGGTGTCCCGATATAAGCCGATGGCACCACTGAGTCGCGTGTACTGTATTGTCGTTTAATTGTCCGTTTCTTTCTAATTAGGGAGCATGTCACACCTTACAAGCTATTAAATTACTATATTTTCAGCCCACAATATAATGAAGTACACAAACTTATTATAAGAATAGATATAGATATAGATATAAGATTAGCTATTTATTACTAATTTTCTTATGACAATCCTTAACCTAGGAGATTATATAACTAATATTTCTTTGTGATCTACGAAACACGTTAAAGTTAGACAATATACACTAGAGCAGGGCGTCCCCTAGCTATATTTGCTATGTACAAGTTTTGATCCAACACCTGTTCGTACATTTTATAATACATTTTACAATTACAATTACAATCATTTATAAATATAAATAACAGTAACTTGTTCACTAATTAGAAAGAGATGCGTTTAAATTTGTGTATGGAAAGTCACGACTTTCACGATTTACCGTATCAGCCAACAGAAATAAACAAATAAGTTCGCTATTCTTCAATGACTACTTCTTCCTTCTCTGGGAGAGTGAGTGGGGTGTATACTGCTCATTGCGTCGTTTCGTCGATGCTAGGGGTTGTGGCCTATCATGACTTCAAGCTTCTCCGTATGATGTTCCGCCATGTTATTCATCGTTCAGCGACAGGGACCACTTCCGCGACGTCGATGTTGAAGATGGTACATTTCTAATTAGTCAAGCGCATTGGACAACTCTCGGCCTCTTGTGCACTGCGGCAACGATAAGTTTTTAGAGATTGTTCCTCAAATTGCAGGCTATGTGTCCGAAGAACTCAAAGAGTAACCGAAGCAGCGTTGTGAAGCCTTAGCTACTTTTCAATTTTGGATTCTCCGATGCAATGCGTAACATTTTCCTTCAGGGCCGACCTGAAATGTATTAATGGCTTGGCAATCGTTGTATTCCACGGTTCATGTCTCTGCTTCGTACAGGTGAAATCTTGAAAAATAACTAACCGAGGAGACTGGTTTTATTCATAATGTTCGAATCCCTGTATATTTTATCGTGTTGTGACATGGCGGTTTTGGCAATTCCGATTAGTTTGCAAATTGCCTTCGCGTAACTGCCATTATTAGCACCAAGGTAAATTATGGTCGATTTTTTACAAATGGACAGTTCATCCGAATTCTTTCTTAAAAGCGTGGAACCTTCAGTAACAGCCTTCAGTTCGTTTATTATAACAGAAGGGGTGCGACAGATTTCGTTATTTCTGGTGGATTCTTTTAGATGCTTTAATAAATAAATAAATACTATATTTATCGCTGCTAGAATGTATCCAGGTTTCAGAGTCCGAAAAAGGTATTCAGTAAAAGTCAAGCTCACATGGCAGGAAGGAGAGGTCCATATCGGCCATTGTTTCATTTTGCAATATTCAGAGCGGTAGGCGATAGTTTTCGCCTATGTAGGCGGTGCAAATGACGCTTGAATAATAGTCTTGGATAGGCATTTTGCAACAGCCGCTAGACTAATGGAGTGCTCATTGTCGTGCTGTAACCCAGCTATCTAATTCCTTTGTTGTAGATCTCGATTGGAGTTTTTGAAGAGGTACGGTGCAAAAAGTTGCGCTCATGGGACGAAAGCATTTTTTTTTATATTTTGAAGTAGCACACGGGCTTGCAGTCTACGTCTACCTGCTTGTAATTAGCTACTGCAGCCCATGACATCTGCAACCACAAACACTTTGCTACTCTTAAGGACATAGATCGAATGCCTCGTGATCTACGTATGCTGGCTATGACACATTTACACCGAAACACAAGTAGTGCGAACACTACTGTTTCACGGTACAAATGGGTGTGACGGTGGTATCGACCCAGTCGAACATATTAATGTTCTACCACCCGTTAAACCTGAGCGTCTTAATAATTTGCGGCCGTTCAGGGTTCCTACCAAAGGATCTGGCGGACCCAATTAATTCAAAGTACATAGATAAATACCAACAGAAACTTGGGTACAACGCAAACCAAGCGATGAAATGCAAAGAATTAGCGAGAAGTCCCTGTTGGCAGATGTGGTTCTCAAGCTTCACCATAGAGAACGAGAACACGAAACATATCGATGCTTATAGCAATAGCGTTCATCGATCAGTTCTCAGCTGACAGCGCCTTCAGTCTCCGGCTCCAACGTAATACCGGACGCCATCCTGGATGGGCTCACGCAGCTGACGGTGGCCAGGGTGAGTAGATCCCAAAACGTGCTCCTCGCGTAACGTTAGCTGCATTCAAATTAATCTCCACCACAGCCAAATGGTCATCGTGCAGTTACGTAAATGGTTGGAGAGCCAAAAATCAGCAATTGTACTGATTTAAGAACGCTGGTTTAGGAGAGGCCTCACCAGAGGTCTCTAGGACCTAGGCGGTAAGGTACACTATGCTTTAAAGCATAATCACCCCAGGTCATGTATATTTACCACTAAAATCATTGCAGACGTTAACGGAGTTTCTGTTCCAGAGATATAACCGCAATAGAGCGTGAAATACAACAGAAGTCAGTGTTCGACAACAGTGCCTGCTTTGGTCTATATTCCAGAACTGGAGGACATGTCACCCTTTAACATGACGAGATAGGTCCCTCCAGGTGATCGTAATCGGCACGGACTTCAACGGTCACCACCAGTAATGGGGTACGGCCATTCAAAAATACAGAGGTATCTTTTTAGTCGAAATCTTTAACTATTAACCTTTACTTATTGAACACAGGAAAACATCCTAACTACTTTACCAGACGAAGCCGAACGATCGTTGACCTGGTAAGCCTGGCCACAACATTCCTTATGTGATCATCCGGCTACGTGACATCTCCAAGGATCGCAGTAAAGTCTCGTTATGTATGGATTCTAATAAAACTCTGTAGAAATCATTGATGACATTCGCTTGAGGTTATTCAGTAGAGGGATACACGTAACATACTCAGGATACGAGGCATGATGTTCCATGTTATTGTTTAATTTAACCGTCACTGAATCGTATAAGAGCACTATGGATGGTTGATCTGGGCCAGAGAAATGTATAACGTTTCCACAGATAGGAGCAAAATGGCATTGGTTTCGCATAAGCTTTTAGCTAGCTAACATATTTAGCCAATTTGATCTTGTTTCATGTCTTTCTCGACTTTTGGTAATGATTTATTACGACGAATTATATTAACTTTAGGTAATATTTGATTCTACTTCACAATCCGTAAGCGGTTGGTTCATTTCATTCTATATGTTTCGGTAGAACGAAGTTAGCTGAATACACCTCTGGGTCGTGTGTAATGTTTTGTTTTATAGTCCGTCTCTTTCTACTTAGGGTACATGTTTCATCTTAAAAACTAATTATATTTATACTGAAATATAATTATGTAGGCAAACAAGAATACTTTGAAGCTGATGCACCACACACAAATATTACATTAGTTACTCATTTAAGTTCATTATTTCATTTCTATTGCACATTCACTTATGTAGCTTTTAGATATGTATTGTCGATTGAAAGGTCGCATTTATATTTAGTTCTAAAGAATATTTATTATAGTTATCGTCTTTAATATATTTTTACTCATACTCAGTGCTTTTTATATACTTTTTTTATTGTATTCATTCCATTTCAAAAGGAAATAAACGTGCCAAAAACCTTATTAACGCCAAATTAAAATCAATTTTATTTTTGGAATTTACATACTTTTGTAATCACGAGTATTAATAATATTTGTGTGTGATGATGACACATTTAATCTACGCACTTTTATTACAAAACCACAAACTATGTTTAATAACACTCCTTAACCTAGGGGACTATATATCTAATATTTTATCATGTACTGACGAAGAGTTACGAGTATAATCTAAAGTAGGGCGTCCCCTTGCTACATTTCCTATCTACATGTTTTGATCCACCTCAGTTTCTATATTTCTTATATCTAACAATAAGTTGTGCACTAATTAGAAAGAGATTCACATGTACAAGACATTTGTGTACAGAAAATGACGACTGTTATGGTGCACCTGCTTGCACGACCATTACAAATAAACCAGTACGTACTTTTTCCCTTTATAAGAGTCACCCCCCACTTTGTCAATAGAGTTTATAAGTACGGCGAATTATGTGCATTCACTTTAGGCATACGATGTCATTTTCGTTTCTTCATTGATTTTCATTCGGGAAAGGTCGGTGTCCCGAAATTAGCCGATGGAGTGAGTACTGTATGTTGGTTTGATTGTTTGTCTCTTTCTAATTAGGGTACATGTTAAAGCTTACAAGCTATTACATTACAATGTTTTCAAACCACAATATAATTATGTATACAACTTATTACACGACTATGTTAAAACTGATGCTTAACCTACAGATATAAGATTACCTTTTTATTAATCATACCCTTATCACACGCCTTCACCTAGGAGATTATATTTGATCTACTGACGAAGTGTGACGAGTATAATCTAAAGTAGGGCGTCCCCTAACTATATTACTTTTCTACTTTTCTACAAGTTTTGATCCACGCC
>DWIE01001732.1:0-10163 GCA_018248235.1 Choaspes benjaminii
TGGCCAGCGGCGCCAGCGCGTCCTCCTCGAAGCTGCCGCCCGCGCGCACCTCCAGCGCGGACACGCCGTGCGCGCCGCCCGCCACGCCCAGCGCCAGCCGCCGCACGCGCACGCCGCTGCGCAGTTCCACGCGGATCCAGTGCTGACAAATATTACTAAACATTAAATATCAAATGGTTGTTGTGGATCTGGTCAGTACCACTATCACATCTATTTGTGCTGGGAGACGACCCTTGCGAGTTCAGTGTCAGTTGGAAGAGTACATCACAGCAGATGCAGGATATATAAGGGGAGCTATTTAGTCCTCAAAAGTAGGTTCGCTACTGTGAATGACACCGAAAAGAGCGATGTCTGTTTGAAGCCGATTAACGATGTTTATATATCATGTAAAAGTGCGAATCAACATCGAGTCTTTATTTTTCATAACTGAAAATGCCATCGATGTATTTGATGCGTCCCAACTCTGGATATTTAGTATGACATTTCATGATTCAATTTCATGTAGCTATCAATCTGCTATAACCTACCCAATTAATATCACACTTTTATTACAAATCGCATTATAAAGTTATAATTACAATTCGGCACATACGTTCAAAAATACACTACAAAAAATTTGATAAAAGTAAGAGCATACATGTCCCGTGCCGCTGGCGCTCTGCCAGTAGGTGTGCGGCTGGCCGTCCAGCAGGCGGCGCGAGCCCGAGCCCGGCCGGCACGACGACACGCGCACCGCTCGCACCGTGCCGCGCCAGCCCACCGTCATGCCCTCCGGACTGTCGCCCCACTCCGCTACAATTATCAACATAATTTATTACATGATATACATAATTTTATACGAAACAATAGTGCAAATGCGGTACAATATTTTTTTATCAACGACAATCCAGTATATTACTTACACTGATCTGTTACTAGTTCCATTTCACTAACTTGAGCTGTCCATCCTTTTTGCTGCGGGAAATCGACAGTCAATTCTCGACTGTTGCTTGATACAGCTGAAAAATTTAAAACAATAAAAACTGATATCGACTTTCATTCATTTACAAACAAAACCGAGAAAAAGAAATTTCGTTGAAACAAATCCGTTTATTGGTTTTTAAGCTACAAAATTAAAAGAAAAACGAAACTGTGTGTGAAGTGTGAAAACTACCCTGAACATATTTCATAGCAGATTTTGAGAAAAAAAATAGTCAATTATTTTAAACAGCTTCGTATTTATATACAAATTATTTATATTGAAACAATTCAATAAATAATACAGCATAACAGTATACCGGTAACAATCCCGACGCTGGTGTGGTCTACGCAGCCCCACTTGTACCGCGGCTGCGTGACGGCGGCGCGCACGCGCACCCGGTCGCCGGGCGCGTAGGGCGGCGCGCCCGTCACCACCTCGGCCAGCCCCGCGCGCAGTCCCGCCACGCGGCCCAGGCCCCGCCACTCCACCTACGCATACAATGTGCCCTGCTCATACCACGTACTAAATGCACGTTTTATATGCACACGTAATGCAACTGTTACTCATTGCTCGTAATCACCATGACTAGTGTTATAATTTTACAGATATCAGCCATAGCCAGGGCAGGTGCTATAATTGTAAATTTGTAATTGTAACATGGTCTATACATACTAGTAGATAAGTATAGTTATTTTTGACTACAGTAGTACACTTACTTCATATTTATTTACAACTAATTAGTTTTCTAAGCGTTATTATGTCAAATTATGGAATATATTTCGTCACGTTTATTAATTCAGAACAAACAGAGAGATAAACAAATAAAGCTTACGTGTAAAAATACGTTGTCCTTAATATCACGGTCAACATTCTTGACTTGTCCGATATCGCCCAAAGCAATCTACAAAGAAATGTTAGTAGAGTATCAATTAGTGCCAAAGCTTAGGTTTTAACCACATATTAAAGTATTAAGTGACACTTACGCCATCTTGCGTTTTACAACAACGGACTGTCATCCCCGGAGTAATAATCTCAGATAGATAATGTGCGTATTCCTCTTCAGATGGGAAGCAGCTGCGCCACCGGTAGGGCAATTTTTTCGTGTCTCGTTTGGCGTTATTCTTTGAGTCTTCATTTTGCTTTGGATATTCTAAAAGGTGTCCTAGAATAGCTTCTAAAGAGGGTTTTTTACCAGCTGCAAATAAATTTAATTATTATATAGTGTCAACAGAATTAACTTTACAGAAACACAATATGAATAGATATAATTACTTGTCGCTTGAAGTGCTAAGTACACAGATGATTTAGCAAATCCCATCTCTATGAGTTTTTGAATTTCTGGCGTGTTCATCCACATGTTTATATCTTTCCGAGCTGGAAACGGCACACATGTTAATAATAAATTCTGCAAGTAATATATTACATGTAATAATACAGATTTGTTAAAGGACTTACATAAGGTCGTTTCCTTTTTTTTAATAGGAACAGACACTTGCGTTACGTAGCTTCTATCACAGTATGGCATCTCCAATGATTCGTGATCCTTTTCTTCTGCTGTTAATTAGTATAGTAGCATATTTAATTTTAATTATTCACTTATAATTTTCTCTCTGTTGAGATGAGGGATTGTGCGTTTTTTACCATGACACATTATTAAGTAATGAATATTTTATCTGTCTGACATTTGTTTACAATAGCTTGAAAAAAATGGAACAAATACACTCATCACATACACTTATACATGTTTAATTAATGATTCACCCTTAAATTTCTGGATATTTTCAATCAACAAGGCATCAACTACTTCTGGCGTAGGTATATATGTAAAACATCTGATATATTTTTTTTTAAAATGAAAACTGGAGTAGCAAAAGGGCATGCAGTTCACCTGATGTTAACTGACTACTACAGCCTATGACAACCGTAACCGAATTAATACAAACCTATCGATCTGAAACACAACTCATAAGAGCTATTTTACAGCAGAAATAGGTGTGGTTGTGGTACTTACCCGAGCGGATCTGGATAGATTCTACCACCGATAAATAAGTGTCGTATTACTACACCATGTGTAAGCAAACTTGAAATATCGGCTACATAAACTATAAATGATGTTCTGTGTTACGTACTTGCTACAACTATTCTACTACTAGATTAATAATTGAACTTCAATCGATCTAACCAGCGACAAACGCGGCGAGTTGCTGCGCGATGGAGACCGCGGCGGCCGCGAGGTCACGTACAGTGTGCGCGTCCGCGAGCGGGCTCGGCCGCGTGGCTAGGGCCAGCAACCGCCGGAACAGCGTGCCGTCCGTGCCGTATGATACCTTGTGGCGTTCGAGAGTTCCTAGAAGACATCATAATTAAGACTTGCATCCTTAAAAATGACCAACATAAGATCGAATAAAACATTTAACAGCATATATATTTCAATTAATATGAATTTTACGACTTAATAGATAATTATAATTTTTAACGAACTAAGTGTTTATTGTTACCCGCATTGTCAGGTGGTTGCAACAAAACTTTCCGTAATCGAGTACGGGTCGTAAGTAGACCGCGAGCAGCGCATAACGTTAGAAGTTCGATTTGTTGCCTTCGGAGTCCAAATACATCGACTTGTCCTGGCAGGTGCGTGTGGATGGCGGCGAGGTGCGTGGCGGCGTGCGGGCCGGCGCCCAGCAGCGCGGCGCACACGCGCAGCGCGCTCTCGCCGCCGCCCAGCGCCGCGCCCATGCGCTCGCCCTCCGCGCTCACCGCCAGCCCCATGTCCACCTGTACCATTCGCCGCACTGCTTGTTACCCGCGACTCCATCCGCATTCATTAAAGAACATCAAAATACGACTACATAAATAGAATTAGCTGAATGATATATCAATGCATAGCCCAAAGTACCGGGACGAGGCCGTTAAAATATCCATTCTACAATCAATTCGGCTCGAAGGACCATAAAGATATTCGGGCTGAGACGGAACCCGCACGGACTTTAATTGATGGATGTGATAGTTGATAGTACAGAGAGAGGAGAGATGGAGAATATAGAACATAGATAGAGAAGACATTTATTTTCCACACGAGATATGCTGTTGGCACTATTGACCTATATAACGACACCAATCTTTTGTAGCGAACGAGACGCTAAGCCAGACAGAGGGTATCGGAGATTAAATTAATGTTGAAATGCAACTATGCATGAAAAACAACAAGAGACACTGACCCAGCATAAGGCACCTCTCTGAGAGGTACGGCCCTCTGCTTAGGGAATCGAGGCGATGAAATGCGAACGAACTCAAATTATAGAATGCGGAATGAAGTAAGTGGCGTAAATTGCTAACACTACAAACTGTACAAACCGTAAAAAATGTATGAAAAATTTGAATATTTTCTGACCTTTGTAATATTGTTGTCATCGAGTACCATTGTCATTTTCGCTCTTGGCGACAGTTGAGTTACGATCCCACTCTTCGGCGGTGTCCCAGCAGATATTCGCTGACCGAGGCGTATGCGCCATTCCATACCACCAATGACGCCCAGAGCACCAGCTGTTACAAGTTTTACAAAATTATCAAATTCAAACATCGTGAAAATTGTAGGTCCTAATCAAGTTATAAAAATACATTGGGCGCCTTACCTATTAGACACGTATTGAGGGAAGGCGGTTGGGGTTTTACAGATTGTGTCATTTCTTGGCTCTGATGAGGCCACCAATGCCAGTCACTAGTTACCTGTAAGAGCAAAAATATAATATCATATGTCATTATCTAAAATAAAATACCTACTTTACTTTATAAATAACTGTAACTAACAAATTGAGCATGTTTAATATGAAATAAATCGCTTTTATTGCTACTAGATCATTGTATTATTATTATTGTATATTTCAGAATTCCCAAATGAAACCATGGTTAGCAACAAAGAGATTGATGGGTTCCAGTGATTAAAACACAATATAATAAATTATAACATCAGCTATCGATATCGATATCAGCGAGGGTTGACTGACATGCCAAAATACACTAAGTCCACTTTTACACACATTTTTATTTATTGGGATTACAATTAAGTTTGAATAAATACATAGTAAGTGAAAAAATGTATAAGGGGCATACCATCTGCGCGGCGATCTGCGCCTTCTCGAGCAGCAGCGAGGAGATGGGCCCGTGCCACTGCGGCGCGGCGTGCAGCGCGCGCACCAGCTGCACCAGCGCCGCGCACAGCGAGCCCGTGTAGCTGGCCGTGGCCGGCGCGCGCCACCGGTTGTCTGCACAGCGCCCGCCACGGAATTAACAACCACCCATTTGTACGACGCAATCGTGCAACAACTATCAAATTACCCCTTGCTCACCTGAAGTAGTAAAGCTACAGTAATAACACCTGCCAAGCCTACGTTTACGAAATGCATCTTTTGCTATGTTCGCAATCGTGCGACAACTATCAATCGCTGATCTTGTAAAACAAGTAATGTAATAGTAATAACACCTGACATGCCCACTCAAGTACTAAATATACTTTTTACTAAGCCCAGCAGTAAAATTTTACCACAAAATACTAACGTCTCACTGAGTTGTAACAGTAGTGAGTTGCAGTTTTCAGACTATATATAATAGGTGTGAAGGCAAAGGAATAATACGCAGTATTAAGACTGGCGTTGAAATTCTCCCTTTGTGTGTAGCATCGCATCTGTGATCGATCTTGGTCACAGGTGTGATAAGACTGCAATTACCACTAAACATCTGTCAACTTCACTGTTGTTCGTTATGTTTACAAAGGGCAGCCAACAAATGTTATTATTTGCAACTTTACCTGTAATGGTTTGTTATTTACTCTATTACATTCAATTAGAGCACCAAATATTTAAAAAATCAAGTCACAAATAGGAAAATCAATAATTTCAAAAATTTTGCTATATATTATTGAATTCATGCTAAATACATAACATACCAAATTCCTCTTCGTCAATGTACGATATCTGCTGGAACGCCAGTGCAAACGGATGGCCGGAATAGTGTGGTCGCAACACGGGGTCGGATGGATGCGTCTCAAGATAAACGCGACCTGCCAACGCGAGTAACTGTGCGCACACCGTACGCCGCCACTCCAACGGACCGTTGTGTTCACACAATACTCGTTGTAGTAACCATACCGCTTGAATCTGTAAAGAATATTAACAACGATTTATATAAATTTGAGATGAAGTTGAAGAGTTGAAAACCCATTAATTAAAAATAATTGATAATACCTGTAGATATATAAGGTCCAACGTAACGGGTTTGTTAGTTGAAGACATAATACTGTAGCAGAGCTCGAACCACGAATCATTGCAAAGTGATGTTCGCATATCGAGACTTTGTGCACTGGCTGAAAATAAGAAACCACTAGATTAGTATACACCACCCTATCAAATATACGAGACAAAAGTTTAAATACATTGATCGGGATTTATAATTTATTATAAAAATAAAAATATTATACAAAAATATAGCGATATAGATAGACGAAGCCAGATCGCCTTAGCGGTTGTCAAGTGCACGCATTTCTCCAACATTTAACGTGCGTAGAAACCGCGCAAATGCAGTTCCAATGAGTAAACGTGATCCTTATTTGGAATGCTCGTATCCATTCAACCAAAACGGTATCGAGGATTGGACAAGCGCGAACGCCATCAGCTGACGTCTATGCCAGTCAAGCGTATTACAGAATGATCGGTTAAGTGAACACAACGGTCACCTCTGACGAGCGCGAGCGCGGTGTGCGTGTGCGGCGCGAAGGCGGTGGGCGGCGGCGAGGAGTTGGCGAGCGCGAGCGCCATGAGGCGGCGCTGCAGCGCAGCCACGTTGCGGCGCGCCACCGGCCGCACGCTGCCCGCGCCCGCGCACAGCGCGCGCAGCACGCCCGTGCACGCCGCGCGCACCTCGCCCACCGGCCACCACTCCATGGTGCTCTCCACTGACGGGGATGCTAACGTCTCTATTATATTATCCTTATGCTAGTGCGACCTCTGGTTTACACAGTCATATTAATTGTGTATTAGGATATCGAAATATTATTATAAGAATGACAGGATATTCAGAAATAAACTTACGTAAATTACACTAAGATAGATTGTAGATATTAATTTAAGGAGAAATGTTTGTTCATTAAAAAATAATGAGACAGGGATAATACCACAAATAATTATTAGTAATATTTTCATACTTGCTACGTAGAATATTGCTTTTCTATATTTCCCTATTAAGGTATAAAGTATGTATCTTTACCTGGTCCATGTATAGTTTCATCAATAGAAGGTGGCGGTGACGGCGAACGTGCGAGTTTGAGGTCGTACTTTCCTTCTTTACCCATTCTATACGAGTTCGTGCCCCCGGAGTCCCATGCCACACGCACCCAGCCGTCTTCACCTAATTCACCGATTACACGACCTTCTCCTCCAGGCATGCCGTCCTAAGCATTTGTTAAATTTGATTGAATTGCATTACTAAGACGTAAAATGTAGTAATTAATAATAGAAAGGTTACAAAATTTATGAGTATGTAAGTAAAGACTGTAATTTTAGATAATAAGAATAATTATATTGAATTAAAGTAGGCATTGTACCTGATCTCCCCACTTCCAGTCTTTTCCTCTAACAACTCGAGTTCCTATTTTCATCAAAGAAGCAAGCTCCGGTCCTGAGAGTGTAGCTCCTCTAGCGCGCGCGCCGAGCCTCTCGTCTTCGTATATTATTAAACAATCAGCTAAAATATTTAACATCAGTCACAAATTTGCTCAAGCAATCAATGTTAAGAGTTGACTTGTCTCATTCAATTCTCCTTTCACAACACTATATGATTAAGGGAATACTAAATACATAATAGTACAAGTGCAAATAATTTTGTTAACTCACGTTTGGTTCTGGATGAGTGACTCATATAGGATGAGTGTTGAGATGTATCCCCTCCAACTTGTTTCAATAACGTTAAACAAGCACTAAGCGCTCCACCATTTATAAGTTGTTCCAACTCTGGGCCTTCGCAACCTTCCATAAGTAATGATAACAATGTTACCAAAAACCTTTAAAAAGACCAAAAATATATAGCCATCAATGTAAAAGTGAATGTCAAAAAGATACTTGTTTAGAAACTTTTTCAGTTCTTAGGGTGACATTGGAACTCTCCAGATTTTGGTTACATTTTATAAATTTAAAACTGTTATTTCTTAATTAAGTAAATTGAGAATTTACTCTTAAATGCCATTGCCATTCTTGTTTTATCAACGAATACAAGATTAGTTAAAAAACGTTAGAATCTAAGATACCTTGCCCGCGAAGGTTTGTTCAATAGCGCATGCGCACCAAAATTGGCACTCATCTTCAATGACAATGGTTGGACCGGCTCTCCATCCAGGACCCTCGCCTTTAAATCTGATAAAATAAAGTCCATGAATTTCGATCTTTCTAGTAGCACCATATACTTGGCATAGGCCGTTACCGATTCGATTCCTTGTAATGGTTTTGTTAATGGAATAGTGGGTTTCATTTGGACATGTGGGACTGAATCAGCCATTGAGGTTCCTAACAATCCTGTCAGTGCAGCATATTTAATGTTCTCTGACAGACTCTTAGTAAAATTTAGCAATTTATTTATCATAGCATAACCGTTTCTTCTCATTTCTGCGCGTTGTACCTGGAATTTTTGTTACATATAAGTTTAAAAAGTAATTAAACAAAAATACAATATTCATAATAGTTTTTAAAGTGTTATACGCACTTGGCAGTACATTGCTCTTCTTAGAATATCAACATCACAAGGCTGTTCAGTCATAACGAAATCAATGATTGCTGTTGTTAGGCTTTGCTGTTCTGGGGTCACTTCCTCTAACATCCAGTAGATATCTGAAACACAAATAATATATTGTTCTGGTCTCGTTAAAAAAAGTCACTCGTCACATTCGAACGAAAAACATCATTCCATAATTGAAATTTCACTTTATGTGAATGTGTGTGTGATCTTTGTCACATCAAAATTCACAAGTAGATGTTCTCTGTCACCTGTGGATTTAAATGTGAGACTAATTTATATGACGTCTTTGAACATGAAAACTCTTTTTAACCATACCTTTTTCTTCACAAGCAAGTTTTGCCACCCAAGCATTAACGAATTTATTCCTCTCTGAATTATCGTCGTCTTTCTCCTCGTCCGCCATAATAAGTTCAGTCTTTAAGTCCTCCGCTAGCAACAACACTTGCTTTTCACTCTCTATGGATTCTTTTAATAATGAGTTTTCAGTTATATCGTTCATAGAACTAATTGATATTTCGTTTGTTGGCGTTTTGTCGTCATAATCTCTATCAAAAAATTCATCCTTTTCCGATATCTTCAAATCACCACGACATTCCTGACGCATATCATCTAAATTAGAGGCGTTTTTCTTATCTTTATCGAATGGTTTATCTTTAGTTTTGACTTTATATTTATTTTGATTCTGATGGTATGTTACATCTTTTGAATGTGGGATGCAAACTTCTAAAACTTTCTGAAGTTCTATGTTATTTGTGGGTGTTTCGTCGTTCAATCTTGATGACATAGATGATTGGCCTAAAGCTGATTTAATTAACAGAGCGTCTCCTTGCAGTAAACTGCCTGTAGCTTTTAGCATACTTTTACTTAAACTATTTTGTCTATTTCTCAAATCCTTCGTTGTTTCAAAGCTATAAAAGATTTAAGAAATTTTGAGTATTACGAATAGGAAAAAATATATCTTAATCATACTAAAACCAAAATTTGCTATTAAAAAGGAGTGTCATTATTAATTACATAACTGCAATTGCGAGTTAAAGATGTTTTTCACAAACACATACAAAACAATTCAAGATTTGTCGTACAAAAACTGTATTAAAAATGAGTTTATCACTCACCATTTCTTAAAATTAGGCGCTTTGGCTAGATTCATAACTTTTTGGAACATTTTCTGGGATGCAGGCTTTGTGCGGTAAGGTGGTCGAGCATTCAACGCCGACACCGCCGGAGAGATCGCCGCTCGCACTTCGTGCAATATGAACCTCGCCCTTTCTAATGGTGCCGCACACACCTGACATCGACCAACATAAAGAACATAATTTTTTCCTAAATTCATACACATTATATTGATAAAAAATATAGTAGTTACGTACTTAATATAAGCTATTTATTACAAACAACGATATTTAAAAATCTATTTATATTT
>DWIE01001733.1:0-10163 GCA_018248235.1 Choaspes benjaminii
AAATAACGCGAATTATCCGGAAAATTATATTTAATAGAAACTACTTACGCCATTTCTTGATTGGTTACTGTACTAGAATTGATATTTGTTAGGTCTCCACCAAATGGCATTACATGTTGTACATTTGGGGCAACTATATATAAAAAAGATGAGCGCAGCTCGGTCGCCCAAATATAAAATTGTTATTATTGCCTTAATCATTATATTTTTAAAGAGTCTAAATAGAATGTAGATTATGTAGGATAACTCAAAATTGGTCAACCCATCCATAGAAATCCTTTAATTTAAAGTATACAACAAGAACTACTACATTTTTATACAACAGAAAATAAATTAGCAATCCTGTAGACTACGTTGCTAGTACTAAAGATAGGCTTGCATAGCAAATACTTATTTCCGGAAGGGATTGTCGCTTGTTTGTTTTGTGTGTAAGAGTTGAATCATTCTAAAGTATGGGTACTTAGCGCAAATGGTTTTAGTATCATGAAGTTATTCTTTAAGAGCTAGTATTAGTAAAGCATAATTAATAAATTAGTAAGAAGTAAAGCGACAAAAAATATTTACAAGTGATATAAGCTATATATTTCACATATAAAATTACGATAAAATTTAACCTCAGTAGTAAGCAATATTTTTTAAAGTAAATTCAAATGAGTACAGCTCTTTAATACTTTATTTGATTAAAAATTTCCTGGCTTTATCTTTTTTCTTTAGTATTAATGTAAACATGTTTATCTATTGTAATATTGCTCTGTATAATCTATAATGTAACCAGCCAGTACGCACTGTATGGTATTCATTATATACCTAATATTAAAGAACCACTCCAGCCCATGACGGCAGTAACCGATTCAAAACACACCCATCGTTCTGTTCGAATTCACAAGTGTGTTGCTACTCTTGAGAGCTAAGATGGAGGCCTTGTGCATCCTGTGTGTGTCAGCTGTCACACCCATAACGCTGAAACACAACTTAAAATACCTATTTCACAGCAGAAGTAGGTTGGCACCTCACCCGGGCAAATCTGTATAGATTCTACCATCGCTCATTGCAGTTGCACTGTTTTTTCCTTAGTTGTTTTACGTCTTTGGTTTCCTGTCATTCAGCAAATTTTTATAATTTCGTTATGTTTAAATAATATTGTTACAGTATTCAAATCTAAAAGTAAAGTCCTATATGTTTATTGTCTTGAAGGTAGGAAAAGTTTCATTCGAAGGAAAAGATTAACTTAAGTCATTAAGTCCACGAGTAAGAAATTAGTCATCATAATGTAGAGAAGCCACGCATTTTATCCACATACACAGAATAACACTGCAGGGTGATTACACATAAACGGTTACATACGTTGCATGCGGGCATTTAATGACACCTCCGATTATGTGCAGCATTCATTGTTATTGTTGAACTGAACGACACGAGTCTGCACAGTCTGTATTACCTTATTTGGCTTATTTACATCAAAATCACATTTACATAATATTGTAACAACACGTTTAATTGTAAACCCGATCGTGGTGGTCTATAAAATAAATAACATCAACGCATCTGCATTGTAAGTTACACACCTCAGCGAGGTTTTTTAGTCCGTTTACAAACCGGTGCGTTACAGTAGAGCTTAGTGTATTTAGACTTATATTATACTGTTACTGTGTTAACTGTTACCCGCGACATAGTTCACGTGGTATAACATAAAAGCCATGCAGACATTTTACCATAAATGTTCAGTTGATTTTTTACCCCATTTTTTTCTTGAATATAATTGAAATAATAACTCAATCGATTTCATCCTTGACTTTTAAGTTACGAAACATTTCGTGTGACGAATGTCACACTTACTTAATGTTATTTAATGCTACAAAAGTAAACCACACTTTCGTTTTTTTATATGTTATGGAGTAGCACAGGGGCAAGTAGTCTACCTGCTGGTAATTAGCCACTGCAGCCCATGACATCTATACTCACAGATCTCGAGGACATAGATCGAATGCCTCGTATTCTGAGTATGCTGGCTATCACACCCTTATACCGAAACACAAGTAATGCGTACGCTACTGTTTCACGGCACACATACGAATGACAGTGGTACCAACCCAGACGAACATTTTCAGGTTCTACTACCCGTTACTTTATTCCTGACACGAAACAAATTAGAAAAATTCGTCTCGCCGCGGTTATCGAACCCGCGACCTTACCTTTCGCAAAGCGTTTCATCGCCATCTGCGCCACGGAGGTAGGTCGATTTCAAGAACTCGAAAATTCTTAGGCCTAAATTTAAAATAATATATTACCAATCCTTAGAAAAAAATTATGTTGCATTCTTGAACCGTTACTGCATATTGTTTGCATTCTAGTGTTATCACTCCGATAAATAATTGTACTTCTGTATAGATAGCGTACTTATTAGGCGTTGTTTAAATTAAATAACTTGTGACATGGCATAACATTACCAATGCATCTGCTTCAGAGGTTCGATGCGATATGCATGTTTAGAGGTGGACATGACACGTGCAAATGTCCACTGACACACCTTTATATACCTGCTTATTTATAATAACATTCAAATTCCTGATTTATTCTTTACTGGTAATTTAGTTTAATTTTATTTTCTTAATTGCATTTTTTTCATTCTAGTAACTTTATATATAATAATGAATACCTAAGATGTTTTAAACCCATCATTGGTAATTAGGCTAGTGGAATCTCTTTTGTATAAAATTTTTCTAATAATAATCCCTGTAAACTGTAGCTACATATAGTGCCAATAAATAAATAAAAAAGGTATAAACTTCACTGCAATTAATTTATTATCTTAACATGTCTTTATCAATAGTTCAAATTTATGAAGCCGTAATTTTAATGAGTCGCAAACAACGAAAGATCCAAATGTGTACTTATTGTGCTTACCTTTGTTTGTAGGATTGCTAAATTATTAATTCTTTCAATGTGCATATATAGGTAATGTATTAATGTATGTTGCATAACAGTTGCGCCAATGACCTAACTGGCTGCCCACGCGGCCCATCATAACATCTGGTATTACAATCAGTGTAATGAATACTAATTGTACTTCCGACTCAGATCTTATACTGGTCATATTTTTAACTAATTATTGCACTACACGTGTTTTTCAATCTAATACGCAGGTAGTAGTAACTGAGATTTCACTGCGCCAACACCGACCCGTGGACTTAATATACGATGTTAGTATAATGTAATTAGACCATGGAGTTTTTAATGTATTCATTTATGGCGTTACACATTTTATTTATTTCTGCCACTTATACTTCCTTTAATTGGTCCTACACATGTGCAATGATGATAACATGTAATCACAAAAACAATACCTCGTTGTATATAACATAATAGTTAATGTTATGTAACACGAGCAAATTAATAATGCTGCACGATCCTACCCTATGCCCTTGAATGTCAAATAAATTATCTTAGAGGACCAATACATGTACAACATGAGAATAATTGTGGCTCACGTGACGGTAAATCAAGCTGCAAAGTACCAACGATTCTAAAGGATAATAGTTGATATCATTGATATTTAGTTACGCAGAAAAAGCAGGTCTTACATTTATATTTAATTTCCAGCGTATATATTTAATTAATATTTTGCATTACAATACAATGATAGTCGTAAAAGTACAAAAAAGCCAACACTTGTGAACAAACACACACACACGCCACAAAATTTGTGAACTAATTGAATACAGTGTTTGTTAATAGATTTTCTGGAAAAAGAATCACCGATATAGCAGATAAGTTATTTTAATTCATATCTATACAAATAACAGATATTGCGGTAAGTAGTAATATAAATTGTTATTGGAATTACACAATAGATTTTTGCATAATGTTGTTTGCTATCACGCGCAATTCAGTCACCCGTGTAGCGGCTTCATCTATAATCAGGGCTACCAGGCAATCATACTTAAGATAGAAACAGTGATTGACTCCGTCAAAAAGGGTACTTAAGTTAACTAAGTTAGATTATTATTGAATGAAATTTTCTTAGTATTTGACAGAAACAAATAATTTGAATAACAAATGACAAAAGTTAGACTTAATATTAATCACAACCTGTACCTAAATATACCTGCCGTGAATTTATTATCTTACATATAACGAACGCTTTGATTTGTGCATTAAGTATTTTATAGTAAGGTTAAAATTAATAACAAAATTATAAATATTTAATGTAACAAACATTTCGAAATGAAACCAAAGGTTTTTAATATTACGATGTTTGTGATAATTAATTATTTTATTTATGACTTTATTGCACGCAGTATCGGATAAAAAATACTGACAGCCCTGACAATAATAGCCATTTTTATTACAACTTATTTACCTCAGATGAACGTGAACTGTTTTAGGAATGTCTGTAATGCGAGGTAAACAAAGAATCTAAGTTTCTAATAAAAATAATAAGCTACAAAGGGAAAATACGTGTTCTACGCATCTGAAACGAAGCTAATATTCAATTTATTATTTGTTTTGGAGTGTTATTTTTGTACATGTTTTTTTTGAGTCACATAGCACACGGGTTTTCAGACCACTCCTCCTGAGCATATGAATCGAACCCTTCCTGCTCTTCATATTCTGGCTATCACACCATTACAACCAGGGATGACGGTGGTGCCGATCAAGTCGAACATGACCGTTTCGTAAGGTTTTCCAGACAAGAAACAAATTAGAAAAATTTTAGAACATACATGTTAAAGTAATATTGTTTATTTATTTATTATGTCACCAAACATAAGGTTTACAATGGGCGGACTTAATGCCTAATGGCATTCTTTACCTGGCACACTTGGGCGATAGAAGAAAATTAGTGGTAGTTGTGAAAACTAAAATAGTTCCAACATAATATTACTATTATTATTCTGATCTATAAGAAAATAAAAACACTGTCGTATACATTTAACGAATTATTACATGCAATTTGGAAACTATGTTTGTGTTATACGTACGCATCTTTTAAAAAACAAGCATTAAGTTTATCAATAGCTGCGAATTTAATTAATTGATAATAAAAATCATCCACCTGCTTATATTTTAGTTAAATATGGATAAATTTTATGGATGAAACGAAGACCAATCCGAAAATTTGAATAAGTATCGCTATAACAGATGATATGGGTATGTCGCGTGTAACAGGCGCGGCGGCTGCGCCCGCGCCGTCAACAGTTTTCTCATTCATCTGTTCATGCAACAGCAATAAATAATTGCCCCTTTAATTAGTTTCAATTACGGAGCGATTGTCAAAAGGCTAAAATAGAATGTATCGCGTGCAAACCAGCACTTTTCCGCAGGAAAATGTAGAAAATGTTTTTATATCATATTAAGGCAGCCCTTTGTCCACCACGATCACGTTTAACACAGTTCATCACGTGGCCTGGAGTACATTGTCTTACCTTTCAGATATAATGATCTCAGATACACTGATTGCTTGCCAATCATCTCCGTCTACACGTGCAAAAAGGTTAAACGCAAAATTTTCCCTTGTTGTTTACTCTCCAGATCGAAGCATTACTACATCAAAAACATTTCGCGGAAACAAGGAATTTCAGATGAATACAAAAAGTACGTAAGTACATATTTTAAAGTATTTTTAATCAATACAAACGTACATCGGTATTCTGGCGACGTCTAACAATATTGTCAACACTACAAAAATAAACTCGTTACTCGAATTAACAAATTAAACCAATAAATAAAATTTCAGTAAATATATTTGATTTTTGTACTTAAGTTGTGCATTTTTTTCAAAAATTCAGACATTTTGACGTACTAGATCCTTTTATGGTATAAATAGTGAACGCCTAAATCTATTCACGAGCGATTTAGTAGCCAGTTTCGGTTAGCTATCTTGTTTTATGGTACAATAGCAATGTTCGAACTACTTGTATTTCGGAGTAAAGATGTGACAGTCGGTGTATAGGTATATAGGGATCAAGTTGAATGTTGTCCTCACACTATCTTGACAGTACCGCGTCTACAATCGGTATTATCCATAAATGTTGTAGGTCACAGTAGGTTACCATCTGATGGACTGCACGATGCTACTACAAAACATAAAAATCCATCGAGTCGCCCATCGCTCGTACGTAGCGCGTTGCGACTGTTCGGCGTGAACAATGAGCAGAAGCGATCAGAGGACGGTGGCCGTGGCGCGCGTGTTGAAGGTCGTCGAGCGCTTCCTGCGTGCGTGATGAGCATGCGCCGTGTACACCACCATCCATTAATATGCCGCTAATAAATGACAATCTGCGTTACACCAATACACAGAAAATTAAAATGACTCACACGCCTGTACAAAGCACTCGTCCTCTAAAGACTTCAACCTACCGTAAATCTATTGAAAGAACTAACTACTAAGCTTACGGTACTTTTGAGGTAACCCGGTCACTTAATCTGTTAGTTGAATTTGGGGCTATGTATTATTGTTGTATTATGCACAGTACGATGTTATGCTTACATAATTTTAACTTAACATTTTCCTGTAGTCGCTGATTCCAATCGACAGTAGCGGAAAGTTACCTTTTTAAGAACTAATAAAGATCATCTATATAGCCAAAAGACTTATACACACTCCACCGTATTAAACTTAATTTCTCGGAATTAAGTACAGTGTCCAGTTCGTGACAGTATAAACATTCGACGGTACCTAACAGTTCTTACCGTATTATCTTGAGATTCTGAGAAAATCTGAGAAAAATATTCCTCTCCCAGGAGCCCGACACCGTGACTAGGCAACATTCGACGTGCAGTGTTGTTAAAATCTGTTGTTTTAGATCACATTTTTCGTGGTCTGATAAGATGTAGAGTAACTGTGACTAATGTGAAAAGGTACAGTGACTTCCCCAAATTGCGTTACAAGAAGTGTCGGATAAGTAACAGTTATGTATGCACATCGCGTGTTCACTCCTACCGCTCGATGCTTGTCTGTGATAACTTCGGAGAGCAATGGATGCTCATGTTTTTAAAACATTATTTTTAAGAATCCTATCATGTATGTAGTAACGTGTTTGTAAATAATGTTTGGAGGAAATATTTGAATACTTCGAGAATACCATATTAAAGAGTTCATTGTTCTAAACCACAGCGTAGGAAATTTTACGAGAGATGTCCGTTGGATACGACATGCGTCGAATTTTTATATCTTATTAATCGAATGGGTTGGAATGGTGAAAACAAAGAACAACACAGGTTCCTCGCACTTTCTGCTGAGGCCATTGTTCTTCGTTAAGGAATTTGCCAGGAGAATGACCCTCTATATAAGGGTACGTTAATCATAACAGTAGTATTGAAAATGACAGGAAATGACTTGACTAAACAAGTGCTAATGTATTGAGAGACAGAACTCACGTGACATCATAGCGCGACGACCTATAAATATATATTATTTTTTGTAGTTATAGACAAAAGCCTTAGTATTCCAAAGCCTACGCCTATTTAAATTTTGATTCCGTGATCTGATCCAATGAGCCACGCACGACATTCGTCTGCAATAGACCGTATCCTAGTAACGATTCCTGCATTTCAATACTTCGTTCCTCGCTATCAACTTCACATGCTTTTCACTTTGGTTCGATTTATGATGTTTCTTAAATCGCAAAGTAGAAATACACAAGAAATACTTTGGATATGGACATGTTAACACAATTGGAGATTTGCTACTAAAGTCATGGTTTTATTTATATTGTTTTAATGGGTTTTTGATTATTTTTTCCAAAATTTTTGCTTATCACTTTTTAAAATAACAATGTGGACGTGATTATTTCTATAATAAAATAACGGATTTTCCTGATCACCGGCATTTTTTATGGATCAATTAAAAATTAAACAAGTCATCGCTACAACTTCGTCAATCATTCTCATAGATATAAACCGGTTCAATATAAATAGTGTCGCATTACGTCGATTGGCAACATGCGGAGATTCCGAAGGTAAATTTTAATGGCGTTTTAATAACTGTCATATATATTTTTTTTAATTGAATGGGCCAAAGTGTAATATAAGCGTGACAAGGAAATCCCCGGGATACTTTTTTACATTATTATGCAAGCGATAATAAATAGTTAGTATTTAACCTTTAGTTACTGAACTTTGATAGGTCTTTTAACAAGAACTTGGACTCATTACGGTTTTCCGTTGAGCATGTAGCAAAAAATTAAATTATTAAATTAATCTGTGTCATTCTAGTTAATCGCAGTTTTTGTCACAATTAATTAGTGCATAAAATTACCAGTTGAACTGTTAACATTTATTAGCAAAAGTTTTTGTCTTTATATTATGGAACCGTTTCCTGTCGAGTACAAATCAGGCATACGGACATGGAAATGTCTTTAAAAATTACTTATAAGTAACGGAATAATACATTCCAAACCAGTTTGCAGACTTAAGTAACATACGTAATGTCTTATATTAATAATGTGTAAAACTTACATCGTTTTAGATAAATTGTTTTGCAGTCATAGGTTTTACTAGTTTATAAAACAGAAATGTATCTACATTCCTACTGAGGTAGGTAGGTCATCTTAGATAGGCCTTAAACTATGTACAAGTATTTTCAGGTTTCATATTATGTATTCACACGAATTTCTTCTTGCTATGCTTTTCACGTTGTGGAATATAAGGATGCAGTAAATACTTAGTTCTAAACTGAGAGCGAGACAAAAAAAATTAGCGATATAATTTTGGTAGTTCTTAATTATTGTGATAATTATTGATCAACATAGCGAAAGTGTAAAAGGGGTTAGTGGAGCGCGTATTTGCCTTGACATCGCCATGAACGCTTATCAGATTCAGTGAACATTTATACGAAATCAATAAACACGTCTCAGAATGTTTAGATACAAAAACAAAGACTTAATGTATACTTTAGACAAAATTCTATTTTATCAAACTGTTTGACAGAAGCAAATATTTGGTTTTTTCTTAATGTTATGGAGAGATATCGTCTCTACCTGATGACAAGTGGCTACTGCAGTTCATGACATCTGTAATCACAGATGCGGTGCTACCCTTGCGGGCATAGATCGAACGCCTCGTGTTCTGCGTATACTGGCTATCACACCCATACACCGAAACACAAGTAGTGCGAACACTCCTGTTTCAGTTACGTTTGCTGCGATACCGTTTTGTAGACGCATTACATATTTTAACAAATATAAGATTACGACAATTTTCTTCTTCGACAATTATATTATTGTTTTTCCACTACAACTAGAGCAGCCAATGACATATGTATAAGGCCACATATGCGATAATACTCTGAGGACAAAGATCGAACTCCTCGGGTTCTGCTTATCCTGGCCATCATAGTTATTTATTAACGAAACACAAGTAGTATGACCACTACTGTTTCACGGCACAAAAACGTGTGACATATTCATATTCATATTCTACCATACCCAGACACGAAAAAAATTTAAAAAATTCGTCTCGCCACCGGAATCTAACTCGCCACATCTAGTTTCGCAAAGCGGCTCTGCCGTCTGCGTCACGGAGGTCGTCAATAACAAGTACGGCATAGTTTTATTATATAATATAATATACGAGCTTGCAGTCCACAACATTCAATATTCGTCTTCAACGATGTGCTCGGGAAGCGAATCGGTTGGTGCAGTATTTAACATTCAATATCATCGTGATACTAAAAATCAATATAGCTTTGTTATTTTTACGCCGCTGTCACTTCCAGTCCGCCAGTTTAGCTTAGTCGAACTTTTCGTTCCATTGGGCCAATCGGCTTTTATAATCCGGCTTCACGGATAATCTATGCACCTACCATATGTTCTATGCTTTTTACGAAATGCGAGTTGTAAATGCTCATTTGCATGCCCATGCTGTTCACCTTGTGTTTTTTTTTATATTATGAAGTAGCACACGGGCTTGCAGTCTACCTGCTGATAAGTAGCTACTGCAGCCCATAACATCTGTACTCACAGATGAGATGCTACTCTGGAGGACAGAGATCGAACACCTCGTGTTCTGTGTATGCTGGCTATCACACCCTTGCACCGAAAAACAAGTAGTGCGTACATTACTGGTTTACGGCACAAGTAGGTATGATGGTGGTACCGACCCTGTCGAACATATTCATGTTCTACCACCCGTGTGGTACTGCACCCCATGATACCTGCAAC
>DWIE01001734.1:0-10160 GCA_018248235.1 Choaspes benjaminii
GAACAATTGCAACACCAGGGGAGTTGCCAACACGTTGCCGGCCTTGAAGGACTCTTTTTACACCTTATTTGAAGGACACCTTGTTTGATTTTAAATCACCTCCACCCTGCCAAACGATATGTGAAATAAATCCAATATATATTTATATATAGATATAGTATATTGAGTGGCAGTCGTTATCGAGTCAGTACCACCTTCACGCTTACCTATGCCGTTACTTTTATACTCCGGAGTTGCACCGCGTTTGGAGTCAATCTTAGTAGCGGATGTTTCTATTGCAGTAATAAGTGGCATATTTCATAATATAAAAATACATCCCAAGAAAATATATAAGTCGAATGAAACTAGTAATTATAAACAATAGCAACGTGGATTCAGTCAGTAATTATGAGTTATCGCCGGTGTTGTAATTTTCTATTGTTCTGAGAACTTCCGTACTAGTGAACTGTTGATTTTACGATAGACGAAAGTATTATAATTATCAAATCAGAAGTTAAAGTTCGTAATTATGGAGACAGATTTTATTTCATACGAAATTACATTTTTTTTTTCACTAAGTACACTGACTTGTTTGAATCGAAGAAATCGAAAGGTGTTTCAAAAGAAAGTAGGTAGGTATGAAGGATGTTATTATACCATATTGACGTTATTACCGTTTGTTATTATATTTACTTGGCATTGTATGCGTAATTAAAATTTTACGCATTCATTAAAACGTAAAATTTAAGTATGTATCTGATAAAAATTATGAATGAGTTACACATTTTGACGTCGCGGGCGCATAGTGACGTGCCGGTCGGGCGGCCTCGGGCGCGCTCGGGTGGGTTCGGCGGAGGCAGTGACCTAGCCTAACGTTACTACTGACTTCGAGACGCGTTTAATTAGAACTAGCGCTTACCGCGGCTTCTCTCCGCATTTTAGTCTTAACGTTCTTTTCTAGTTAGGGTGAATTTAGTTAGACGTTCTAAAATTAACTTTACGGGTTCCGAGAAAAAGTTTTGGTACTGACTAGAAATAGGTGCGGTGGAAGTTAATGAATAAGGGAATTTAATGCTAATAAGTGAAAAAAGTTAGTTGTTCTCTAAAATTCTATTATTTTAGGTACTGTCCATATTTATATTTGCACAGTTTTAAACAATTGTGATCGCAATAATCTAGCGTTTTCAACTATTTTATGTATGTACGCATATCAACAAGGCTTTGTTTATTATAGTATTGTAAACGCAGTTTTAGCACTAGTAATTTTACTAGCTCTAAATTTAAGTCTCACGAAGCTAAACCTCTAGAAGAATTTATTTGAAAAAACACCTTCGACCATGCTGTGAACGACTTCGAACGTCCGAACCATCACCCAAGTTACCACGCCGTTCAATTATTCCTTCAACACGAAGCGAAAATTCCGCGCTGAATAAAACGCAAGAACAGAAAATGGTCCGCGGCGAGTCTTAGAATTCCTGATCGCAGTCTAAACAGGAATAATTCACTGCGTGAAAGTGCGCGGCCCTGACCGAGTGTATTGACCTGTGTTTCCGATGCGTCTATGTTGTCCTAGGTTAGGCTGGTGACGTGTAGCGTTGCCAACATGGCCGCGCTCGAGGTTAGATTTTATCTGTGCAAGTGATTTTACTAGAATTTGAGCGGGAATTTTCGTTGGCAACAGTATACGAAGTTCAGTTGGCGGGTAAATATTGTTCGTGACTACGTGTGTGCTATTTTCTTTCTAGACCTTTCTTTTAGCAAATGGAATGCAATTTTATCTAATATTTCTCATGTATTAAGAAGGTTAGTATTTAGTTCGATTTTATAGCAAAGTGTGCCTTGTATACTTTCATATCTTTTACTCACTTCACTGGTTAAGCTGTCTGGCGGTTTGACTAGGTAAAAGTCATTTAGTTTAACTAGAATGTGTAACGGTAAATGCTAGGAAGAATGTAAAATGCGCATACTTCTCAAGCTATTTCTTTCGACTGTGTCTAGCTTGTATTTTATTTAGCATGCAGTGTGCCTGCCAGCATGGCGCCATGCAAAAGATTATATTATATGTACAAGTAGTTTTCTATTAGGGCAAAATTACTTTTGAATACTAATAGATAATACTACGATATGGTTTGTCGTATTGTTACTTTTTTTTATTATTAAGTAGTGTGTGATTTGTGCTAAGCTAAATGACATATCATATTATTCACGCCAACTGTGTAAGTTTATTAATATATAATATATTAATGAACGTAATGCCGTTTGAAGGAATATTTCAGTAGTGCTGAGTTTTTAATGTGATTTTTTCCGAAGTAAATTATATCCAGATTTTATAGTTCCAATATGTGCCTTGTATTGAACCTGGCAAGAAAGAGATTTTATAACTCGATCATTGTTTTAGGTTCTAAAAATGAAGACCACGTGTCAACAATAATATACATATATTTAATATTGCTCTATAACAGTTGCCTAGAAGATATTAATTCGTCATTAGGGGGCTTGTTGTACAGAAAAGTATTTTTTAAAGTATATTTTTGAAAATAAAATAAAGTAATAAAAAATATAAAAAAGGGATTTTGTTGAATCATTATTATCTTTATACTGTTGTCATTTTATCAAGTGGAGTAGATATACAATAGGATCGCATTTTATCGTACTGTTTCATGGTTTGAGAAATCGGCTTTAAGAGTTATTAAATTAGGCTAGAAGCGTGCGGTTTAAATTGGATTAACATTTGTAACGCCTTCTAAATTCGAAATTTCCAATACGAAATCTCATTCTATAAGATTGTTTCTACCATTAATAGTTACTTATTAGAAATATTCGATAATATGGTTATGTTAACGAACTACGTAAAGAGTCTATAATAAAATAAGGTAGAGCCGCCGCCCGTCTGTGTCCGGGTAATTATACTATCTACAAAACTATAAGTCATATATTTTTTAAATTAGCAAAACAGACAGACAGAGATCAAGACAGAGACTATATAACTATATAATATATAACTCAAGTTGGAACAGGCAAGACTGATGTATAAAATTTCATTGACTTGGGTTCGGCGGTAAGCGAACATCGTGACATGAGGTTTTTATAAATAAAGAAAGAAAGAATATTTCCGGCCATTTTTAATTATGGTAATTTGGTACTCGTCTAATTTTGTTACAGTTAAAAAATTAAATTCGTTAAAAACATTAGAAATATGAAAGTTAATAAGTTTAAATATGAAATTTAAATGTCTGCAATTGGATTTAAAATTTTATGTTGTTGGTGTTTGGAAGTACAATTGGCGTCTACATTTGTTTAATTTATTTCCTTTGTTGAGAGGAACATTTCCTTACGGAGAAGGGCGTTAGTAAGTGTATCTTTATGATCGATTTGTATATAAAATAGACTGCAAATGGAGATAAAAATAAATGTAATTGTTTAAAAGAGTTGTTTTGTTTTAATAAAGTGTACTCATAGTTACAATGTGTAAACACACATCAGCTTACAAGATATAAAAATCATGATCTTTCTTTTATTACATTTTTTTTCAACTGTAGGTACCTATATAGTTGTATGTTCTCATTATATATCTAGTGCTAATATTATGATGCATCCTGCGTGTCACCTGCTAAATACAGATCTAATTTAATGTATTATCAAAATTAACTCTGCAAATTATTATAAAAATAGATATTTTAAATCCACAAAAAATATAAAGATATTAATTTAAGTATTTAGTCTAAGACGTGATTGAATTTAAAAGAGTTACTATTTGCTAACGTTATTTTTTTTTAAATATTTAATTGCTTTACTAGCCTTTCTAATCGCAACCTGATATATAATATATAGATACAATATTAAACAACCAATCTACTTTAACTAAATATAAATAGTTAACGGGTAATTAGAGTATTATAAATAATGGGCTAAAACAATCATTTTAAAAGCTGAAGGCGATTACACTGCGAAGCACCTAGTGCGAATAACAAATGATAAAGTAACATAACTCACGCCTGTATCTACCCGAAGGTGTAGGCAGAGGTGTACATCACCCACGTTTCGCCAATTATGTTTAGGTCCCAATGTAAAGATGGCGAGCATAGGCTCGCAATTGTGCCAATCGACAAAGTAACATACAGATTTAATAATATCAGGTGTTAAAGTGTAAACATGGACTTAGTAATGTACATTAACATAATAGTTTAGTGCTGTGTCTAATCGATATCTTCGTACTTGCTGTTAGACACTTACAAATCACATAACAGTCTGATAACTTTCACAGTAATTTTACTAATCCCTTAATCCCATGTTCTATTCAGAATAAATTTGTCATAACAAAAAGTAGAGGAACTATTTGTATCTGTCGAAGATTGAAAACTGCTATCGAAGCGTATGAGTGAAGTCTTTTAAATTATCGTTCCAGGCCGGCCAAGCTGAAGGCGAAACTTGTGGTGACATCGGTGGTGCTGCTGCTGGTTGCGTCCGCTCTGTGCGGGTACTTCATCACCAATGTTGATTATAAGTCCAAGATGGCGGAGCCGCCGGACCCGATCGCGCGAAAGGCTCCTTCTCCGTCATGGCTGCACATCTTCCAGCGATCTGCCGTGTGCACAGATGCGCCGCACTGCTCACAGATTGGCAGGTAAGTTTGTAACTGCCAATGAACTGGCTACATAGTTAATAACACAAATATTTAATGAGATAATCAAACTCACCACCTCGTACTTCACTTATAATAGCACCAGGGGGCGGTCCAAAACATTTAATGTAATACAATTATTTCCTTTTATAGTTGAAGTAGCTAATTAGGTACGGATTTCTTTGTTACGGACTCGTAGAGCACCAAACAACTAATGTCCTGATTTGTTTGGCTAAATAAAAAATAAACTAAGTAAAAATCCGCACTATAATGCATCCATGAATGTGTTTGATTAATGTATAATGAAAAAAAAAGGCTAAAAATGTATACACAAAGAAAATGTTTAATAAGTATTTTAGATAAACAATTTCACATGGAACAGATAAACGATAGGTATTTATTCCATGCGATTTCATATTGATATAACTAAAATATTTATCACTAAGTAATAAGTAGGTGTTCAAACATTTGGGTATGTCACCAAAAATTGAATATCAACCTAGCGGTTAGTGTTAAATGTTTTATTATTACACCATGCATGTTTTTAAATATATAAACAATTTAAACACCTCTTTTTTATTTTTTAAGCAGCACACGGGCTTAAAATCCTCCTGATAGCAAGTGGCAACCGGAACCCATGGCATCTGTGACCAAGACAAAAGATACGAAGCTACTACTCGAACTCCTCGTGTTCTGCATATGCCATATATCACACCCTTACACCGAAACATAAGTAGTGCAGACACTATTGTTTCACGGCACAAATAGGTGCGACGGTGTGTTTCGCCATCGGTAGTAGAATCGATCCAAGTTCGTCCGGATGAGTACCACCACCACTCCTATTTCTGCTGTGAAATAGCTCTTATGAGATGTATTTCAGCTTGAAGAGTGTGGCAGCAGACATACAGGATACATGAGGCGACCAACTTAGCCCTCAAGAGTAGCGACGCACTTGTGACCGACTTCGAACAGGACGATGAGTTTGTTTAGAGTCTGTTACGGTTGTCATGGGCTGCTGTGATCACTCAATATCAGCTAAACTGCATGTCCGTTTACTACTATTTGTTTTAGTCAAAAACAACCTGAAACAAGATACAACAACTTTCAGGTAGGTCCTGAAATAGATAATAAGGACAAGAAGTAGTCATCTGGAAAATAATATAAAGATTAATCAGCATTTATTATTATACATTAATCTCCCTTTTTATATATATTTACATAAATAAAATAAAATTACACAAGTTTGCGTAGTGCTTATAAACATGTGACAACAGAGGATAGATGTCGAGAATATTTTTTAGTTTTATTCTTTAGTCATGGCGTCCTTACCAAAACACTTTTTAAAACTAGCCCTTAATAGATTGAAATAGATATGAAATATTATTTGATATTGAGAGCTAATACTGAAACTACGGTAACAATTCCAAACTCTTATATCCACGGAATAGCTGAATAGCTCCGTTATCTATTCCTTAATTATTAATCCAATGGAAACTTCAATTTTCACCGAGTGACAAATGACATATTAAATATCAACATATATTTTTCCTTAATAACAGACGAAGCCCAGTTTACGGCTACTATTGTATTGAATACACATATATAAACATCAACCAGACGACTGCCTCATTATCTCGATTGGTGTGCAATACTGAATTTTGTAAATGAGGAAAGAGCGTACTGTGTAAATGCTTGTTTTAGTTATATGCACTTAACAAATAATAAAAAGCACGGATATCTGCTTGTATCCAACTATATAATGACTCATAACTCGACACATTCAACACAACAGCTGGATTTTCACAAAACAAATAAATGATGAAATCATTATGAATCTACTACACACACGACTACAATCAATAATAAGTATGCGTAAAAGGCAAATGAACACAAGAATGAATTTACTATCAAAGACACGTACTTTTATTGATGTGTGAGTACAAAAGATTCAAACTTGAAACGTGAGAGAAATATGAGCATATTGAATGAGGTGATAATTTATTACTGCTTGTTGTTATATTCCAGAATGTTCACAATGTAACTAACAATTTACGAAACAGTTGTTGCTTCGTAAACTGTAGTTTGTAGAATATAGCATGCTAATTTGCTAAATTTGAGAAAAACAATAAATGAATATTGTTTCACGTTTTAAATCTCGTGCATAGGCTCCAGTAAGTTTTTATCGCAGGTCCGCACATCCGGCATGTCGCTTGTGTCGCTTGAAAAGTGTTTACTGTGATGCCTTAAATATAAAAAAGCCACCAATTGGTAGGATATGTGATAATTATTTTTCGGATTTTTACATGGAATTTAACATACTAAGGTTAATTTACAATTACAATTTTATAAAAATAAAATTGTTTATATATCATAGAATACACAATATTAAGTTACGTCGATAATTATTCTAGGAAAGATCTAGTCTGTAATTTATTCGAACAACTACATTTCAAATATATTGTCAGCCATAGATTACGGTTTTCTTAAAAAAACGATTCAAAAGTATGGCAGAAATAACGAAAGTTTACCAACGTTAAACCTTATCACGCTTTTGACAGAAATTAAATTTTATCATTGTTTTAAATACATGTCACCGTTTATGTGAATGTTATCAATAGAAACATTAAAATGAAACGAATTAATTAAGGGCAGTGGTGCAAAAAACTATAACCTAAGTGTTTATTCAAATTATGGACTGAAATTATCCGTGTGATTATGGTTTTACCAAATTTAGAATGGTTTTGCAAGGAGCAATAGTCACTTAATAATATGTAATTATTATACCAGAACAGATTGCAGAACTATACTTATCAACAAATTTATTTTCGACCAAGTTATAATATGAAATAGATAACAAATGTGCTTCGTTAGTATAATTTAAAATGGCAGTATGGCAACTCTAATATGAATTACGCACACACCGAAACGCCCAATGCACACATGCTCTGAAATCTCCAACCGGGTCGCAGCCGCGCTCCAACCAATCACCTTTCGTGAATTTTATCAACTCGCATGCGGTCACTGACGTGTCGAGTGCCTGCTATATAACGCCCCACTGACAGTAAACCCGAGCATTTGTGAAGCAAAATTGAAAGAGCGTTGTCACGGTGACAAATTACTTGTGTTAATAAATCAAACAATACAATTTCTAATCGTAAATATGTCCGAAGCCTTCTTTGACGAGTACGATTATTACAACTTCGACCACGACAAGCACATTTTCTCCGGGCACAGCGGCAAGCAGCGCACCAAAAAGGAGGTGAGCGAACACACAAACCACTTCGATCCGTCCGGCCATTCCAGAAAGATCGTTACGAAGTTGGTAAACACGGAAAACAATAAAAAGGCTGCAAATAAGAATTAAATGGATTGATATTAGAAAGACGACTATGGCTTGTATAAGGAACGTCGATATGCCGAGCGAAAGGAGGACGTTATGGCGGATACCCGAGGAAAGTTCGGGTCGATGCTCGTCACAGAGATCAATGGAACACCCAAGACATTTTCTGCTGACGCAGAGCTTCTACATCGCACATCAAATGGACACCAGAACACGGTGCCGAGCGAGGACGCCGCGTCAGAAGCAATCCGGAAGCTCACTGCACCGGTAACAATCTATTTTGGACCCAACACCGTTCCAACGACTGATCTCATCTCGAAACGGGCTTGTTATAAAGCTCTAAATTTCTGTGTTATTAGTTAGAATAGATTATTACGTTATTCTTGTATCCTTCGCGGTACTCAACTACTGTAATAACATTAAGTTTAATAAAACGATACAAACATATCCAGTGTTATTATTGTTATGTTTTTGTTTACCGAGAGGGAAATAGAGACGAGGCGAGGTCGTTGGTCGACTGTAGACATATACGCGAGCATCGTGTTTATACACAAAAACAACCTTGGGGCGAGGCGAGGCGTTGCGCGCAGTGCGCAGCGGCTCGGCTTGACCTTGTCCGCTATTATCAATAGTGTATAACGATATTCACTCGCTCGACTCACGAGCAAAACAAAGTCAAATCAGTTATGCTGTTCGTAATTCAATCTCAAATAAATCAGCTCAGTTTAAAATACATTCCTGCATAATCAGTAGATATTGCACATAACTATAAAGTACCTTCTTGCATAATGGGTTTATTGTTGGCTGTCATGGTTGATACCTATAACGTACTTTACACAACAAGCCCTAGAAACAAACTTTATGCATATTGCCTGCAATACATGGTGAGCATTGATACTCGTAAGTAGACACTAAAGAACTAGGCTAGGGTCGTCATTGTTGGGAGTTAATTTATCCTACGAATACGCGTATCTTATTTTTATTCTCAACCACACGTGTCTACTTTTTATTTTTCTTGTACTACACAGTTTTTATTCGAATTTCGAAACCACAAATACCTATAGGTACGTAGTAGTAAAATTGCCTTGCCTCCATGATCATTACTTACGGGTATCTTCGGAGATCAAAATGTTGTGTAGAAAAACTAGAAATAGTCAATAACCTGTCAGAGTGGACCGCCTATCGGCAATCCTTGTTTTTTGTTTTGCTAGTTGACTTTAAATTTGCATAATACAATATTAATTTGGTAACTGGTCTATATATCTTCATATTAAATTTTCAATTATGTGAATTTATTCGGTAATAATAACGGTACTTACGAGACTGAGTAATACACACAGGTATGTATTACAAAAAATTGGTGCAAAAATAAGAGAAGCAATGTTCTACCTATAGTATATTGTAGTATATATGCAAATCTGTACTAATATAATATAATAAAGCGGATGAGAATTTTTATTTGTTTGTTTGCGTTAAGCGGGGAAATCTCTGGTAATACTTTTCGGATTCGAAAAATTCTTAGTGTATATAATAGCCAGATTTATGACAACTAAGAGAGACTATCTAGCATTAGGCTACACTTACACACTTACACAGCCCTTAAATATTGATTTTTGTAAAGTTAGTCGAAAACATCTAGACTAATCCTATAAAGCTGAAGAGTTTTTATTTTTATTTGTTTGTCTATATAAAGCGCGTGCGAAACCGCGACCACACCTAGTTTTAAATAAATTCATTATAATTCATACCTACTAAATAGTTTGAGATAAACCGAGTTTCTCGTGACCTGAAAGTGACGTGACCGAAAAGTTGTAGATAGAATCGCTACTGACTCTGTAAATAACTAAAGTGGTTTAGAGGCTAGAGACGATTTGACCCATTTTATATTTAGTGCGAGAATTATAAATTTCTTTTTAATCGATATCTACATACCTATTTATTTATTTAGCACGCGACTACTTCTTTTTCGTATACGATAAAATGCTTACTGTTTCTAGTTCACTACCAGATCTTTATTTAATTTACCAAACATAATAGTAACGGCTTTTTGCCTCGCGTCTTATAAAGTTTCGTCCCATTTTCACCTCCTTTGGGTTTAGATTCTTAAAAATTCTTAGCTCTCATAAAGTGTAAAAGAAACCCATAAACAAATTTACATGGTCCTGGTCCCAGTAGTTTGGGCTGTGTATTGATATGTCAGTCTGTTAGTTATCATTTTAT
>DWIE01001735.1:0-10157 GCA_018248235.1 Choaspes benjaminii
GCGGAGATAAGCATCGGGTTTATTGGCTACTTACCCAGCGAGTCTACCGCAAGAGTTCGTAGGAGATACACCGGCAAGGTCAACAGGGTGAACTGATAAACGACTGAAGTAATAAGGGTCTGGAACAGAATAACAAGGCCAACCAGAATATTGTTTAGAGCGCTTCCGGAAATAAAATACTGTGGAGATAAAATCTTCCATTTGACTTACACATGTGGTGGCCGTACTGGCTATTTGCGACTGGAATTCTGAATACGCGATACAATCTCAATATATCTCTGGAAGGAATGAAGTTTTATTACTTAATTTCCTCGAGCCTCATAAATTGTTTCATCAAAAATTATCAATAGCCAAAGTATAGAAAAATGAACATACATTCTCGACATCACCTAACCTTTCGGAGAAAACAGCATATGTGTTTATGCATTTAATATATAACTTGCTGATACATAGTATTAATCTAAATATTTCCTGTATTACTTAGTACAACTGATAGTCTTAACGAATTGTAATGCGGATTGGTTTAACTTTAAAGGCATATTTTTCACTCTGATAGCGAGTACGAAACATTGAAACAAACGATGGCCGCCGCTCAGGTTGAATGACTGGCAATCAGTTACAATTTATTGATGACAACAACATATTTGCTAAAATCTTGAATGTCGTGATCTCTCTGTCTGCCTGTTTGATATATAAGTGTGCTTATAATAACATACAAGAATAAAAAATAACAATAAAATCACCTGCAAGAAACGTAAATCATTATTCATTTATCCAACGTATCCAATGTTGTATTGATGTTCTTTGTGGTAAGCAACTTGTCGCATGTTGACGGAAGGCATGATGAAAGTAGCTCGTAACTATGCCTTATTATTGCAATCGAGTGACCCTTGAACCGCATTAGGACTTATAAGACTTTACTTTGTCCAAAACTTTAACAAATTGCTAAAGCACTAAATTATTATTTGACTGATTTATGTAAAATATATTTAGTAATTGAAAACTAGTTTTTGAAATGCTAATACAAAACGTACAAGTTTTACAGCTACATTAAGTCCATTGTGTATAGGTATATACTTTGTAGATACTTAATGATATAGAGTAATAACAAATCATTTTAGATTGCAACCAAACCACTTCTTTCGCTAATTGTACGCCCGGTTTTGGTTTGGAGCTTCAAACATTTTTCGTAATTATGCGGACTTTCCGCATCGCTTATTTTGTTACCATGTGTTTTATGAGGCGAAACCATTAAAGCTTTGTAGATTTTGCGTATTTAAACTTAATTATATAAACAAAAACATTATTTTAAGATATGTATATATTATTTGCATATTTTGTTATCTAGATGTCTTAATAAATTAAGAAACAGGTTGTCTGTTATAAAGTAATAACACTTGAGATAATCCAAGACTAACAAGTGGTAGAACGTGAATATTTTCGACTGGGCCGGTACCACCGTGACACCTATTTGTGCCGCGAAACAGTGGTATTCGTACTGCCTGCCAGCCGTGATCAGCCAGCACACGCAGAACACAAGGCGTTCAACCTATATCCTTAGAGTAGCACGGCATATGTGGTTATACATATCATGGGCTGCAGTAGCTATTTACGATCAGGTATCTCATGTGCTACTTCATAATATAAAAAAGTAGAATAAGTTACAAATAAACAAAATAAAACCTAGCGTAACTTTGCAATGTTATACACTGCGCACTTAAATATAAGTATTTTATAATTTCAAGCGAAATTTAGTTCACGAGAACTACCTAACAACGACCTAATCAATCTATAGAGAGATACTCGTACGAGGAAAAAGGATAACTGAATAACGGACATATCAATGCAACGTACAGGCAAAATTACTAGGGTTAGGACCGTGAAAATTTTTACTTCCTTTTTTTACTAGCACTAAGAAATAATTTTTGAACATTCAACCCCTAAGATCGTGAAAAAGTATGTATGAAGCAATTCAGATCGAATTTAAAAGATTCATAAATTACACTTAACATATAAGTATAAGTGACCTATGACGCGAGCGAAGCTATAGCGCTATGTTATTTTTTGTGCTACTTAGCTCATACCAGCAATATACGTTATATTACCATATTACATATATCTTATGTTTTAAGATAGTTTTAAAAGATCCAGCCCGGTTCTTCATGATTTAAGAATTTCTTAGATACATATCTTTTAAAGAGTATTCTGTTCACGTCCAAATGTGTGTGGATAAACGCTTACAGGAAATCTCAGTACATTAATGTTGTGTACGGTACACAAAGACTTTGAACAATTGACATGTGTCAAACGCAACTTCTCCAGCTCTTCTAATTTTAGCCTTTTGTTTATGCCAACAACGGATGCCGTTTTGCCTCCCTTCTCTATGTTGATTCCACTTAACTGTTTGAGTTTGCGTAATTAATAATCATAGCGAATAAAGAGGAAGCCTGTCCTACACAATATTGATAACTTATACATTTAGTATACTTATTAAGGATTTTTATGTATAAGAAGAAGATGAGTTGGCATGGTAATTAAAAGAGAAGTACACATAACCTTTCTTTATTACTTAAAATAATAAACCCAATTATTTTATTATTTTTGATTTCACGCATTGACGATTCGAAACGCTAGATGTGAAAAATGACATCGTGCTGTCTGATGGTGTTTGTAATTTGGTTATAAAGAAAACCCATTTACAAGGGGATGTGATGGACGTGTTGATTGATGTGTTGGGATATTAGAGGGCGGGAGTGCCGGGGCGCTGGTGCGGCGGTGCGGCGGTGCGGCGTGGTGTGAAGGTGAGGCGGACGCGGGCGCGTGCGGCCGCCGCGGCGCCGGCCCGCGGCTGCCAGTGCGCGCCGGACGCGCGAGCAGACCGCACATTGTGCCGCACCGGAATGCCCATGTGCGCCTAGTACTCACGTTCTCACCCCCACGTGCTTATCGACAACTAGATGCCGCGAAAGGCAGTTTACGTGATTTTTTAACAAAATCGCGGCAAACTAGCCGTCAGTGTCAGTGATAACAATTTTCTTTGACGTTCTAAAGAAAATCTGTTGATTTATTTATTTCATTCGACCGAAAGGCAGTAGCAGTTTTATATCGGCCAGTGGAGACGCTAAAGTCTCCGTAGCTAATAAATAATGAGCCGTGTCCGCATCTGAGGCGAGAAGTGACATTCGCGCAGCGCCGGCGGCGGCCAGGCTCAAAGATGAAGTTGTTCAAGAGGAGGCTGTCGTTCAGCGGAGATAAACAGAAACGGGTTTCCCATACAGACGATCCTTTTGAACATGAGGTACTCACTCGGTTTACAATGCTGAACAATATCGATTCTCTGCCATACAAAACTACCTGCATTATAAAAGTCCGTTAACATTCAACTTGCGCTACGTTTTTTTAATGCTCAATCTTCATTAAATGCTTGTGTTTACATTAACAGACACTGAATTTAAATTAGGAATTAAATGATTTAACCTCTAAGGTAAAAATAAGACACTAAAAGAACAGAATAATAAAACACAGTGACGCATAATATACACTATTAATGCAGACAGACCCACATGTTATATAATGTCTTGAGCATTGTACCTAGGTAGTTAGGTATAATTAGAGGTTTCGTCTAGCGTCGGCAATTGATAAGCGTGTTATTTGAAAATATTCAAGCGTTGCTTGAGCGCTACGAAATAAATTGAAAGGCAAGGTTATCTTATCAGCGGAGGCCGCGGGACTCCGCGCACGGCTACAGCTACTTTTTAACTACTTGCAATTCAATTCTGCAAACCGTGAACGCCAATCTCGTAGGTATATATCTAAGCTGTCTTTATTTGAGACTCTGCGTAATACACGTCTTTCGTACCGAATCTTTTGAATCCCAATCATCTATAAAATCAGTGCATGATTTCTTTTAAACAATTCAACTTACACGTGTTCGATATGGTATAGAAAGATAAATTAGTTTATATAAAGAGATATAAAATAGTATTGAGTCTTAGTGTTAAGTTTTTCATTATCTATAATTTCCATTAGTGTAGCTACTTTACATATATCATTAACGACCTTGTTGATACTTGACGATATTCTAAGCCACTTAACGATAAAAAATATTTTTATACGATTACAATCAAGTAGCATTACAGACAAACAGAATATTCAACGAAGTAGGTATAGCAATATACGAGTTGCTCGCTACATGCAATGTACGCAGAACTATGTTTTATTTAACCTCAAGAATCTCAATAAAACAGAGCAGTTTGGTTACGAGTACAAGTTAGACATAGACGTTTTTATAGAATATAATTCACACAAAAGTTTTAGAACAGTCAAGGCTTGAAATAGCTAAATGTGCGTCCATTTTAACTTTAACACTATATTTATTATATGCTCATCGCCTAAAGGTGGCACGTGTAAAGTATCCTAAATTCAATACTTAATTTAAAATTGAAATTGTATGAAACAATTACACTTGTAGTTCAGTAAAGCAACAAGTTGATAGGCTAATCGAAGTAACGGGTTAGCAGGGCATACATAACCGTACTGTTAGGTATTTACTAGCCGACAAGATGTTTTGTTACGTATCCGACATATTTACTCACATGTTCAATAATGTACAGCTGGTAAAAACATACCTCATCAAACCTAATGGGCTAATGAGTAAAACGCTCCCCACGTTTCATCGAGGAAATAAGATCTACATTGAAACCGCCTTGAGGTAAATGCTGCACATATCTCCTTCCTCGCATTAGTTTCAGTTGAGGTTGATTGTTTTTAAGATGTATATCTGTAGGTGTATGATAATATTGTATGTGGAGTATATTTAGAGCGCTTAGTGTTTATACTAAGAGTTGTCAGTCCATTCAAATCTTCTACTGCGTATTTAATATATGAGTTTATTGTTATGTTTGCCTTGAAGTTTATATGTTTAAAAAGTAGTTAGCTATCCTGAATTAGTAATTAAACTGTTTTTAAAAGTACTGTTTCAATAATTCACACAACACGAGTATACGCAAATTACCTACCGACGATGAGTACTCAAGAGGTTTAAGATTTAGTATGTTTTTTTTTTTTGGACTGGACTAAACTGACTGAATGTAGCTTTCTGTGTATTTTTCATAATTGAAAGTGTTAAAGAGAGTTAAAGTTATTGGATTTACATAGTACTTTATAACTCGTAAAATATATTTAGTAATGACAAATTATTTGTGTACATATTTTTGATTACCAGTCAGAAATAATCTACATCTCGAGCGTGTCACTCGAATAAAAAGAAACCAGACGGTCGCAGCGGCGTGCTGGGGATTCCGGAACGTTTGACTTATCTCTCGCAGTAATCAATGTGCTAATGCGCGCCCGATTGTCCTTGGCCGTGTTTGTAATGGATAATGCGCTACGTATACTGGACATTGCATAGTCTTATTAAAATATACATACCCAATCAAATATTTGTCAAACCTACTTTATTTTAGATCAGATTGACTATTTTTAATTTAAACACTTCTAAAACTGCATCGGCGGGTCAATCGTCCGAACGTAAATTCAAACAAAAACATGTCCTGACCTTGTTTCTTTAGTCAGTTTTATTGGTATTTTTTCTAATATAACCAAATTCCAGTAGTAGTCCGGAATCTGGAAATGTACTCGGTAAATGATGAGAGACTCGCCCGTGGTACATGGAACTTTTAACATAACGTGCGAAACGTGTGTGATATTCCCCTCTGAATACTTCCGGTGGATACAGGCGTCTTATGTTTGTTGTTCACTAGTAAGATTGTTATCAAAGATTCTTTGTACTACACTAGATGAATAATACATTACAAACAGAAAAATAGTATGCAGCGGGAATGTGGTACGGTCCAGGAACAAGTTCTACACTGTAGTCTACTTAGGTACTGCCTTTGAGTAAATTCATAACTGACATTGTTATCCATTGGTTAGACAGGAGACATTCCATGCGAGCCGAACTGCTGGTCTTGGTGCAACAGAATGCTACTTGGACGCTATTTAAAGTACTATATCTCATTAAATAACAGTTTTATTGAAAGATAAATAAGCATGAGCATAAATCCATTTTGAACGCGTATACTTGGCTATAGTTTAGACTTGAAGTAAACATTCCATGCTTTGTGAGACATTCATCCGTTGCAGTAGGTATTATTTGGCTATAACATGTACAAAAAGTCCTCGAGTTTTCTTCGAAGTGTTACAAAACTATGTTTATTGCCTTACACAGAATGATGACATGTAACCTCTTTATCGAAGAGGAAGCGGTGTATATCGTAACATTTAAAAAGTCAGATAAAAGCGAATCTAAAATTGTTATTTTATCAATAACATTAATTTTCCAGATGTGTTTGAAGCATTACCAAATTCCCTTTCAAAGCATGTAGTATGCCAACTGACGTAAGCGCTTTTGTACTTCCAAGTCAACCCACACCAGTAGTTGTATCAGATACGTAATTAGAATTCCTACTCTCTCCGAGACTTACGATTTCTCCGCGACACAGAGCAAGCAAACATAAGTGCATTCCAATATTAGGTACTTTACGACTTGCTAGATCTCCCTTTTGTTGTGTCATTCATGAATTTTTATGACACACGCGCTCTTCCGACCACGTAGAGAATGTTTTCTTAGGGTCCACATGTTTAGCTTAATATAAGGCATGTGAATCCTTTAAATAAAAACATATAACGCTTTTAGCAATTTCAAGTTTCTCTTTCGTCGGAATATTTACTATTTACGTTGTTTCATCTGATGTTAAATGATTACTACAGCCCATTACAACCGTACCCGAAGGGCTAAGTTGGTCGTCTCATGTATCTAGTGCGTGCCGGCTGCCAGACCCTTCAAGCTGAAACACAACTCACAAGAGCTATTTCACAGCAGAAATGGGTGGTGGTACTCACCTGGGCGAATCTGGATAGATTTTACCACCGATAATAATAATAGGATAGACTTTTTCTGGAACTTAATTTTGAAAGAATTAAAAATCTTATTACTTTATTGATAGATACTCTCGTTTACCCAATTTAGAATTACGTAAAGAGATAGTTAATACAACTGACTGTTGAGAGTAAAAGTCTCACCAAATCTGATGAAAGTTATACAATCCCCAAAACGTGTAACAATACAAGCGAGGCGTGTCGGATGACAAAGAAACATTTGTGAAGGGCGTGGATAACTTTATTAAATCCTGAGGATTTCCTTTCTATCAAAGCTAGTACCACATATTGGGCGAATGCCGCATATATTCAAACTTATAAATACAATTTTATTTTATTTAACTTCTAAAAGGCTTAAATATTTATACTTCGTTTGATAAGGAGAGTTTAGTCAGAAGAAAGGGACGTCATACTTAGAAGAAAATGATAATGATAATGGTAACATAGATTCCCTCACATTTTTGAGCACATAATCTAGACTGTTGTCAGTTTGTGACCGCTTAAATAAATATCTCATAAATATACCTATAAAAATACCGTTCTGAACTGAGGGATAGTTGCTTATATCTGATTATGTTGAAATTAGTTATGAAAAAGGAACATTAATGTAATTTTATTCAGCACAACCCAACCCGACCGAGTGTGTAGAGTCAGCATAACGAGAACACTGACAATTGTGGAGTGACGTTAAGTGTATGCACCTACGCACGCGTCCGCCGCTGGTATCGCTGCCTTCGTAGTACTTCGGCCGATGGTCCGGACCACGTGGGATGTTTATTATCTTATCTACCTGATAGTTAATCCGCTGCGCTATTTTCACAGTATGTGGAGCGGAGATTTTGAAACAAACCAAACTAAAGCACCTCTTTCTAATTTTGCTTCTTACAAAACGCTGACCTGAATCGCACTTGCCGGAACTGGAATACTCTTGTTTTATACTGTTTAGACACAAGCAGACAGATGCAATTCGTGTCTGTGTTGTGTACAATGTAAATGAGGGTACTATTCCAGTCAATTTAAAGTTTCCATGCCATTAAATAAACGCGGGGTACTATATATGTATACTAAAAGCAACTCGTTTTGTCTCAGTAATAGAATAATTGCTATTTTAGCCTTCTACTAGTACTCGTGACGACTACCGTGGCGACAATGGTGAGGAGCTGGTATGCGAAACGTGAGGTCGCGCGTTTGATTTCTGCGGTGTGACGATTTTTTCTAATTTGTTTCGTGTCTGGTATAACCTTGCGGGAACATGAATATATACGTTTCGGTCGATACCACGGTCACACTCGTTTATCTCGTGAAACAGTAGTGTTCAGGTAGACTGCAAGCCCGTGGGCAACATCATAATTTAAAAATAAACTTGCCTACATATTTAATAATATTTTTTATTCAATGATAATATTTTGTGTTTGTGATAGATATAAAGCAATTGAGAAATAAATAAAAATAATCATAAAATTATTATAACCATAACTTTTTAACCATAAAACTAAATACATACAAATCAATAAAACGTGATATTGAAAAGAGTACAGTAAAGATATTGAAATTAATTTGTAAGATAAGCGGTGACAAGGTCTGATCACTTGAGATAAAGTAATCAAATTAACGTTGTTAATATCGTGATCAGTCCCACAATATTATAAATACGTATAGAGATAGAGTCAAACAGGGTCAAAGATATTTCTGTTAATAACTTCGTAGTCACTGCATGTACCTATAAATCGTAAAATAGATAAACGTAAGGTGTGTAAATCGGTTAAATTTGAATTGCGGTTTCTATCCCTATTCGTTTCTCGGAGTAACGGAGAGGCCGGTGTTATCGATGGGATCATTAGTCAATTTCTCCATACCTATCTCAGTGCTATCTCGGTGCATTCACTTAGCTACATAAATTCAAAGTATTGACGTTCCTCTAAGGCACAGAGTTATAGGCGAACCTATCTGTGTGCTGAAATATCAGGGCTCTATATTTTTGCATAATGCACTGATAACTAAGAGTTAAATCTTTGTTCCTCTATATGTAAAATCATATCTTCTTTGCCTAATAGCATAGCAAATATATGTTTACCTTGATGAAACACTTGTTTTATTACATTACAAATTTATTTTTGTAAGAGGTCACCAAATTCTGTAATGAATATTCCGAAGTGCGATAATTGTCGTGAAGGTCTACACAACATCACTTAACCATGTCATTAGGTCAGTTGGTCGCAGCAGGCTAGGCGCCTTTTAAGATTGCTTATAGCCAATATCCTGTACCGTATGACAGTAGTTTGTGTTACAAAGAAGTCCAGCTTAGAAACGTCGGACGTGACGAGGATATTAAGATTCGCTCGAAGACGATCGATCCGCAAACACTGTCATAGAGACGTAAGCGAAACTACAAAGACTCGTTTCTTGTTTTTCAGGTGCGACAGAAATAATATCGCGTGTCTAAACATTCACCGTAGAATACAAGCACAATAATAGTGTTCATTATCATTTTAACACGGATCTGAAAGCTTTTGTTGGTCGTGAGGCTTTCCGAATGGTCCGTGACAGCGTCCACTCGCTAATAGCGTGTCTAATTACACACTTCGCTTTTTACACTAATTCAATTTGCAATGGTTAAGTATACGTACCAATAATGTATTCAACATGGACTAGAAGTGGTCGAACTGTACAGTTAATATTTTCCGTTTTATGTTATAAGACGATTGCTCCTACTGAACAGAAGATTCATCATCAAATTTTGCAAATTTTTTCCACTTGTAGTCAATTTCCTATACTAAGTAACAGCAGTTTGTAATGCAAAGGAGTTCGGAAGAGAAACCTCGGTTGTCATGCAGTGCGTGTTAATGTATTATCTATTCTGACTTCAAGGGCATAAGCGATGGCCATATAGCAATCAGAAGGAAAATTAAGTACTTCTTCTATAGTGACCAGCATTTATATTAGACAATCATTGTTCGCATCTAATGTGTATGTATTAATTATAATAACATTCAACTTAAGTTGGTAGAATGATAACTGAAAATAACGTTTCGTCTTCTCAGGATAGGGCACGTTTTTCGGATACCAGCTGGCAAATCCACCGGACATGGGCTCGCAACGGCGACCCGCTTCCGCTGTCTCCTCCGCCATCACGAGCTCCGCCCACGACCTTACCCGCGGCGCCCGCCACACCGACCGCAACCCTTCGAGACCAGAATGGCATCTATGACACCATCACC
>DWIE01001736.1:0-10155 GCA_018248235.1 Choaspes benjaminii
TTAATAATTAATTTTTGTTAGTAGTTACTAATTGTTACGATTTTTTTGATTTTTGATACCGTAATGCTAAGTTATAAAGTCCGTGGCGACGCGCTTCTTTTTTTGTACAATAGAAATGGAAAAAAATGAAAGAAAAAAAGAAAAATACATTAATTCCTCGCCCGTTGAAGTTGGCCGATTGTTTCTGTATCGTGAGGTACATCTATATAACCAATGTAACAATGTAACAATGTATGCACAGAGGCGTGTATGAATTCCTTCTCCATGACCTTTAATGCAGTTTGTCATTTATAAACTAGTAATAATACAATATATATATACATTAATACGTGACGCGAAAACTTTGTAACCCTTTTTAATGGTAAGGGTTTACATAGGGGTGTGAGATTTGGTCCCGTTAAAGTTTATATGGAGAAGTGCGAGGAGCTAATTTTGTATAATATGCATGAAATACATTTAAGTTTAAAATAAAATTACACACACTACTGCGTGTGTACACTGTACACACACACACACATTTAACTGATATGTATACTCTTTTGTTTTTACACAAAATGGTCGAATTTCGAGCATTGGGCGACCCCTAGTTGTGGATAATTTATTCTAAATTTAAAAATTGTGATTCCAGATGCCCCGCAGCCGGGACGATATGCAAGTAAACGTGGCGGGCCTAAGGAGGAATATTAAAAATCTCGCGCACAACTACTCGGATGCTCAGGTTAAAGTGCGCGAAGCAACATCGAACGACCCATGGGGCCCGTCGAGCACCCTCATGGCGGAGATCGCCGACCTGACGTACAACGTCATGGCGTTCACGGAGATCATGCAGATGATATGGAAGAGGCTGAACGACCATGGCAAGAACTGGAGGCACGTGTACAAGGCGCTCGTGCTGATGGAGTATCTCATCAAGACAGGTAGCGAAAAGGTGGCGATGCAGTGTAAAGAGAACATATTTGCAATACACACGCTAAAAGATTTCCAGTATATGGAAGAGGGCAAGGATCAAGGTCTAAACGTGCGGGAAAAGGCGAAACAGCTTGTGAATCTGCTAAAAGATGAAGAGAGATTGAAGAACGAGAGGGCGAGAGCGTTGAAGGCTAAACAGAGGTTCGCGCAAAGTGCGAGCGCGTTCGGCAGCGACGGTGCGCTGGACACGCCCTCCAGCCCCACCTTCCCTGCGCTAAGCAATGATCCACCAGAATGGTCCGGCCGCGAGGCGGAGCTGGCGCGGCCGCTGACGGCCGGCGAGGAGGAGCTGCAGCTGCAGCTGGCGCTGGCCATGTCCCGCGAGGAGGCGGAGCGCGAGGAGCGCCGCCGGCGCTCGGACGACGTCCGCCTGCAGCTCGCCATCAGCCAGTCGCAGAACGACTTCCAAACGGTACCAGGGGAGAAGAAGCCAGAAGCATCGCAGTCCCAGCAGTCGCACCTGCTGGACCTGCTCGACGTCAACCTCGGCTCGCAGGCTGCACCAGCGCCAGCCCCCGACCCCTGGGGACTGGCTTCACCACCACCAACGAAGCCGGAGACTTCATCGGACGCGTGGTCAGCGGTGAACAGTCCAGCGCGAGACCCCTGGGCACCAGCGGCACCACCTGCTGACCCCTGGGCCCCACTCGCTCATGTTAGTTCTATTATGGAAATTAGTATAGTAAACGAGCATGCAGATCTCATGATGTTAAATGATCATTGGAGTCCATGACACATACAACCGACATTTAAAATTATTTATATTATTTATAAAGGACATATCCTTACAAGCACACCCAAGACTAAAAAAAAATAAAAAAAAAACAAATCTATTGTGTTGCTCGAGATCTGTCACAGCTGCGTTGCTACTGCTGAGGTCTAAATTTGTCGCCTAATTTATCCCGGGCGTGCTCGTACTCATGTTTCGAACTGAAACACAGCTCAAGAGTAGCTTGGCAGCAGGTATATATTTGGTGATGAGACTGACCCAGGTGAATGAACCTGGATAGGTTCCACCACATGTATCATGCTATCAACTGGTTACCATCAGGCGTGTCAGGTGTGCGTTATTGTGTACCCATCTATGAAGTGAAACTTCTTCATATCATATTTTTTTTAATATATGGCTTCAAATTTGGAGGCAGCGGCTTTAAAACCAACGGATACCAAATTTACATTTTGGGAGAAAAATGCGGCCACCTTGAAAATATATTATCACCACCAAATATTAATTTTGTCAACTTTCTCGACTTCCCTCGAACTTTAGTTTGAGCACTGGTCCCCCAGTGTACTCAAGCAGCATATGCGGCGAAACGTGATGCTGTCCATTTTGAATTCCATCTTAAATGTCTCCAGTATATTGGCACAGAAGTTTCACTTCAATAGAACAGCTTGTCTATGTACGTTGGCGAGTATGTAATCGCCAAAATATTCCGTCCACAGAGCAAGTCCCCGGTGTCGGCGATATCGTCCCCGTCGTCCTCGGAGCTGGAGCAGTTCGACGCGCTGTCGCAGCGCGCGCGGCAGAACAACAACCCCGAGCCGGACCCCTTCGACCTCTCCGCGCTGGCCCACCTCGGTGACAGCCTAACGCCGAAGCACTCGTCCCCCGCGGGCGCGGTGAAGAAGTCCCCGTCGTCGTTCCTGGGCGAGAACTCCTCGCTGGTGAACCTGGAGCGCCTGCTGCAGCCCGCGCAGCCCGCGCCGCCCGCGCCCAACCCCTTCGCGCACCAGGACGCGCAGCGCCCGCCGGCGAGACTAACGATCAACGAGTTGAAACAGCAGCAAATGGGCATAGCACCACCGGCCATCGGTTTCCCCAGCGCGTCGCCGGCGTTCGGCTCGCCCGCGCCGGCCGGCCCGCCCGCGGGGGCGGGGCAGGGGGCGGGGCCGGGGGCGGGCGCGGGCGACCCCTGGGCGCCCGTGCGCTCGACGTCGCCCTGGTCGCCCCCGCCCACGCGGCACACGCCCAACCCATTCTTGTCCTAGCCTCTGAGCAGTGCGTAGCGGCGTTTCCCCGCTCGCGTCCCCAGCCAGTGGACCGCCTGTCTTCTGTTGCATTTCTCACTCTCACTCCCAATTTCACTCCCACTCCCACTGTCACTCCCCCTCCCACTCTCAATATTTCCATCTATACACAGCTGACATACGATGAACACAGAAGACCTTCAACTTCTGTGTTCTCGATGGTGTTTGGACGTTTCACATCGGAGCAATGCTCTGACTTCACGAACTTGTGGTTTGTTAATTTGTTCAAGTGAACAGTGAAGGATATTGTACGAACTTCTATACACAAAGGAATGTATTAGATAATGCGAATGTTGCTAATTGAATCACCCTGTGATTTGTCATCAACGGCGCAGAATGACACGATTTCCAGGTTCAGATCATGTAAGCTTGAAGCGGAGAATTTAGAATGAACTTGCAAAGAAATATCTACAAATTCTCCGTATTGAATGTCGTGCTCTTTTGTAAGAGACATATTCACATCACGCATTTATAAACACCATAATATTATATTAAAAAAATACGTGAATTTGTTGTTAAAAAGCCTTAAATAATATATTGTACCAAAAACGTAAACTAGGAAAGCTAATGCGTCGTACGAACATGTTCTACTGGAACCGATTATAAACCTTAACGTTGTGATGTAAGGTTGAATTTCCCGTGTCAAATGCTTATTAATTTGACTCGGCAAGAATCGGTTTTAGGAACTTACCCGATGGCACCTTTGAGTCGTGTCGTTCTGTTTAAAATTCGAACCGCGGCCTGATTCACTATGACACCGCGTTACTTGCTGACGTCGCAACAAAATTTGATAAAGCTAGGGAATCGAAAAAGGTGAATTCTGTATGCCAGTCGATAGGTTCTAATTGTAATAGTAGGTAGGAATTATTTCATTATTTTATATCTCTGTGGAGATTCCACAGGTTTAACCGTGTGACGTGCGTGATGGACATAGTGAATCAAGTCCCTTTTTAGTTCTCGTCTTTTTCTAGCAAAAGACATAGTGAATAATAACTGCCTTAAGAATTAGATTTCTTAAAGACAACAAAATGCCGGATAATCAATACGTGATAGTGATAACATTGTAAAGTTTTGAGAATTTTGTGTGACATACATGAAATGAGAAAAAAAAAATATATGTATATATATATATTGAATTGTTCTCGTTTTTTGAGACGGATTAAATTGACATTAAAATGTAAGTTTTTATAACTACAATAAGCTACAACGTCGAACCAACTGCCTGGAATTAGTTGTTGATATCAATACATTTGTAATGCAACGGGTACTTGCTATCTATATTCTGAGTGATGCTTCGACCCAGCTCCGGTCTCCGCCCCCGCTGTTCCATGACCACCGGGCAACATAGTGTTCATACTTGTGTTTATGTGTAAGGATGTGATCTACGTCCTCAGAAGTACCACCGCATCTGTGGATACAATGGCATGGGCTGCTGCCACTTGCCATCAGGCAGTGTGCTGCTTCATAACGTAAATAAATGTATCCGGATCGAAATATCGGTGAAAACATTGTGACTAACCGTTGCGTTCAAAATGTGTGATAAAGCATTAGTTTAAAATGGTATATCATGTACATTCGTACGGCAAAAATATTCATATCTAAAATAATAGAACAGTATGTCCAGTGTGAGTCTTTGCTTCGTCAATGTTAACAGCAGTTTGTGCGAGATGTCACACTTTTATATACTGTCACCTCACACAAACTGTAGTAACGGATCGAGGTGAAGGAAACTCGGTATTCAAGCCTAATTTTGTACACAGATGAACCTGGAATGCCTTCCCAAACGTGACCATTATGAAACTATTCATTATTTCTCATTTTACACATGCACACAATCATTTTCGCTTTCTGTCACAAGGAATGTGTGTGTGCAGTTTTACAAACTTTCCTCTCTTCTATACTTTTTATATGAATGTAATTAACAATAAAATCATGATAAAAGTTATTAGCTATTTATTACGTGGACAGATGATAGTATTAAATATTTTTTTTTGTCTATAGCCTACTTGAATACAAGTGTTTCTAATAATTTTTGTTCTACAATAAACAATAACAAAACTACATGTATCTAGACTGCACCAACCCGGTCGCGTGTTGAAGTGACCCAGTCTGGTTTAATGGAAAATTAAGAAAAGTTTTATACTAGTCTCTAGCACCACTCATATCTATTTATATTTGTTCTATAAAGGAATATTAAAAATTGAAGTCCCACTTATCAAGTTAAAAACTGTCTTATCTCTGAAATCGTTCAAGCAAGATATGGACAAGTGCATCGAAATCGGTTCAGTGCTTTCGGAGATCAGCGTGGGCGAACAAAGTAACACGAGATGTTTTATATATTAAGATGAGGCGTTAATACTTTGTCCTCAAGACCAGCATATCTGTGACCGGTATTAGATATAAAATATTTATTTTAGTAGGCAACCTTTTCATTAGGTTGACTGTTTTTTTTTTGTCTCGTAAAACTCAATAGTCAATGTAGTTTTTTAGCAAATAAAAAGTACATCTTTGTACAGAATGAAATACAAAAATTATTAGGAACAGTTGCTGTTTTTGTCACACACAATGGCATATAAAGTCTGTTACTACCATCTCTCCCAATAACATGAATTGTCCGCCCTGTTGTTGGCTGTCAAAATCGGTTTAAAGGGATACGCTATGGTTGAATTTGTAATGCTTTAAATATGTCATTCATATATGTTTTCATGGTCAATGCGAAATATTGTTTTTATACATTTTTATTGTCAATACATTGTATATGGAGATGTGATGATGTATAGAGGAGATTTTCTCCAACTACAAAAACTCATTTCTATGTCAAAGCTGATATAATCTACAGTGGACATTTTTGTCACTATTCTATCGGGTTAATATCACTTGTGTGGCAGGCTATATGTCAGTCTGTCACCATGCGGCACTTTTAGATTCTTACATATCGTTGAATAAATGCAATTGTCTCACACTACAATTTTTAACAAGTTGATAAATACCATGTAAAAATATCCATAGGCAGCTGGCCCGAGCTGATCTTTCTACTTATTGCTCTTCAAGGTTTGCCCGATGTTTTTTGAAGTAACAAATTGGTAATGAGTAAATTAGGTAGTAGAATTAACGAAGGAACCATTAACTGGAAACACCAGAAATGTATTTGTACAACCGTTGTATTGAACCAGTGATTATTATAATTAGTATTCAAAGCACGAGGGTTGCTTAGTTAGAAAAAAATTATGAATAACACAAGTGACAACTTTGGAGAATTGTTCCCTCATTTAATATCAAATTCGGTGAAAAATGTGTAAATTCGATTTTGAATCCTTCTATACATTTTTCTTGCTGAGGGGCGCGGAGGGCGAGCGGTGGTCCGGACAAGGTGTTAGCGTTATGTAGGGGTGTAGGGGGGTGTGTGCGCGTGTGGTGCGGGGGGTGCGTGTGTTTTGTATACTGCGGCCGCTGGGCGAGTGTTGGGATGTGTCGATGTTATGTAAGAAGCAATGTAATGATAAAGCTCCCCCCTTAGTAACTATCGATTTTATCATTGCTTTGATAAAATTGATACCTCACAATTAATTTTGGTTAATATAATTTTGAAGAATACGACATCTACCACAAATTATTGTTTGTTGATGGTTGACTGGTAAGGAATGCCAGTCTGATTCCATTTCGCCTTGTTTCACTATTGTCGAAGAATAAACAGTAGAGTTTGATCGACGTTAAGGTGTTAGCCAGAAAATAAATTTAATACTGATTGGCTTTCTATAGTTTTTACGTATCAATATCAAGGAATGGATTGATTGTCGCTTACAATAGTGACATCTATATATATAAAAGAATAACTGACTGACTGACACATCAACGCACAGACCAAACTACTAAGGCTGGGACCGTGAAAATCTGCAACCGGGTCCCTTTTACGTTTTGGGCGAGCACTAAGGAAGGGTTTTTGGAAATTCAACCTCTAAGGTGTTGAATGGGGGGATAAAGGTATGTATGGTACCAGCGAAGCCGTGAGAAATCGCCCGTGTTGTATAAATAAATGACTTTAAATTGATGAAATTAAATAACAAATCAGTTGCCTATGATTTGATAATTGTAGCGTATGTTTTTGTTAGTGAAGTCGAATTGGGAACAAACAATTTGTGGATTATTTAAATGAATAGTTAAATCTGGTATCGTATTATACAGTTTACTATCCTTGTATCTTGCATAACAATCGATTTATTCCTGTAAGGACATAGAAATACGTAGAGTAGACTAGACATTGTACTTTCAATAGTTTTCTATACACGAGCGCCTCGAGAGATACGTCCACTTTTATTTCAATTGTAACTATCTTTAATCTTGTCTTATATCTCATAAATGCCCGTAAAAGCAGATGACAGTTTTCAAATGGTGCTTGGCAACATCGCTTCACTCCAAACTTCATAATGGGGAAATAAAGACATTTTAATTGGGATCAAACGCAATAAATATCCATAATAAAAATCCAAAAAGTATGGCCTTAATGTATTTTTCTACTATTAATATCAGGTGGATGTTCTATGCAACTCACAAATTTTTTGTTAATTATAAGTATAAAAAACTTTCGGTGCAAGGATGTGAGAGTCCGCATAAACTGGATACGAGGCATTCGATATCTATTCCTAGGAGTAGCACCGCAATATTGGTTACAGATGTGCAGGGTTGCAGTAGCTACTTACCAGTAGGTAGACTGCAAGCCCGTGTGCTACTTCATGACATAAAAAGTTATAGAATATAAAAGTGGAGTACCCTCGCGGACTCGGACGCAACTAATCGGCTATAAGGGGTTTATGTAAATGACGTGTCATGACTTGATAGTTAGGGTCACATCTGGACGTATGACCCCTTGAATATGGGAACTTGGCAACTCATTTTCCTATATACTTAACGTGCCTTCAGGTGGACTCCGTGGTCGCGGGCAACGACGAACCAATTACAGTAACATCTTATCTAAACGACTGACTTGAAATTTGCATTGAAATACCTTCTGCAGCAGTCACTTGCAAGATATACTGTCCAGGTGTGACCCTGCCTCGCCTAGTGGTCGAGCTGGGCAACGGCGAAAGATCCAAGTTGTTAATCGTGCCTTAGATACTTTCTTAATATTGTATTCTGTCTTATTGTGGTCGTGTAGCGGCGTACGCCTCGTCCGCCGGTAGCAATGACTAGACAACACTCTAGGCGTTGTGGTGTGAAATATTAGAGTATGTTATTATACAATGCTTTGTTAAGAATTATTCGTTTAACACATGGACTGACAAGAAAATATATACCCACAAACTGGAAAACGGGCAATTGACGGTGAATCGAGTTGTGTTTCAGCTTGAAGGGTGTGGCAGCCGGCACGCACTGGATAAATGAGGCGACCAACTAGGCCCTCAAGAGTAGCAGCGCACTGTGACCAACTTTGAACAAAACGATGGATTTGTTTAGAGTCGGTTACGGTTGTCATGGGCTGTAGTAGTCATTTACCATCAGATGATTTTAATGCCCGTTTGCTACTCTACTTATTATAAAAGAAAAACAAAATGAAATCATCCAGTGAGCTGCGAGATATCTAGATAAATTTGACCATAATTATACTTTGGAGCGGTGTAGGTAGAATATGTCTGTGGTATTTTGTATTCGTGTACGCCCAAGCGGTGTCCAGTGACGTAACAGCGTGTCTATTTATCTTATTCCGATCTGCACTATGCTCCCCGTGAGAGGTATTTAATTAGTCGCAAATCCACTGACATCTATAATATTGTAATTTACAGCAACATATGCATCTACTGATAAACAGCTTGTAAGGAATTTTAAATATGTCGTGTTCCATTGATGAGGATCTTCATATATAAATGAAAACAAAAAGAGATTTAGAATAGTGCCCTATATGGAAACATTGCAGCTAAAGTCATGTTTTGCAAGATGATAATGCATGTTATGTTCTTTGAATACATACTGTAAAATATAATATTATTGATTTCGGAAGATTTTTTCAATATATAGACGATAAGCTAGTGTGTTCGGAATAAGAATGATTGCCTATCAATGTATGTTCACGTCCAAATCGCTGTGGAGAACAAATTAACAGACTTGCCTTAGTCATGTAATATTTAGCCCATTTTGTATGTATGTACACATTTTTGTGGCACTTTTGTTTCGCAAATTGTCGAATACGGATGCACTAGCATCCAAAGCAGAGCAATAAGAGATTTAGCCAATTATCGTGAAGCCTTATATGGATTTGAATTTAATAACGTGTATTATGTACTTCGGAAATATGAAATCATCTTTCTATATGGTTTTACAAAATGTGTGATCAGTGTGAAAGTGTAAGAGTTAACACCAAACAGAAACCTCCAGTCCATTAATAACGCTTTACAACGTGTGTGTCTGTGTGTCGCGTACAAAATATTCCATTTATACGGTTGTATGGGTGACTATGTTATTTTTGTGGCCCTTTCTTTATACACGCTCGTGCAGTTTCAATTATGTAATATGCGCTGGCAACAAGCGTGTCTGTCAATATTTTTGGCGGGTCGCTGCGTTGCCATTATTATTAGTTTACTGAGAATGTGTTGCCAGTGTCGAAAATTGGTTTAAATTTTTTATTGGCGAATTGCCCACAATATACGACTCGCTTAACTTGGCACTCCTATTTTAATATAGCGATATGTAGTTAGAGTTATATTTTTCGATTACTGAAATGTAATTTTCGTATTGGCAGCACATCGTGTTTTTTTTTTCTTATCGCTTTATTAATTTTAACTAGCGGATTTAAATGGTTATTAATTTGTTTATCGGTTATGTAGATAAATTATTTTTAATATATTAATTTTGACCAATAAAATACATCGATGCTAATCCAATGTGTCACTTAGCTAGGGAGAACTGTAAAGAGTAATGTAACTATTTAATTGAAATATATAAGTTTTTCAATAAATGTGTGTTTAATTTCCTTTCGGTTCAATTTGTTGTGAAATCTGATATACTGAATGAAGAGGTCTTAAATAAATTTGCTTGGTTTCATAGATAAGTTAATTGTATATTATATATAATATTTTGTATATTATAAATAAGACGACCTCCGTGGCGCAGACGGTGATGAGCCGCTTTGCGAAACGTGAGGTCGCGGGTTCGATTCCCGCGGCGAGA
>DWIE01001737.1:0-10155 GCA_018248235.1 Choaspes benjaminii
GAAGGCCGCGCTATCCCGTGCGTGCCTGCTGCCACACACTTTAGCTGAAACACAACTTATGAGAGCTATTTCGCAGCAGACATAATTGTGGTCGTGGCACTAATCGGGCGAACCTGGATAGATTCTGCCACCGATAAAATTTAGATAACCAAAAGTAATGGGCAGCAGTAAGTAGCTTTATACCATCAGGTAGAGAGAAAGCCTGTGTGCTACTTCAAAGCATAAAAAATAACATTTCAATACATATTGAAATTGTGAACGTTATAAAACCACCTATTATGGGTTTAACCAGTTGTTTAAACGACGCCAACATGATTACAAGGATAACAATTAAAAGGTATTTAACTATAAGGGCTTCTCGTTTTAGCCCCTTCATGTTATTGTAAAGTGCTCATTGTTTTGCATATACAAAAGATTCAATTCCCTTTACCACATGACAATTATTTTGGGTTTCTGTTATACTCATGAGATTCGTCAGTAATATTTAAATGAGGTAGGAACGCGTGAAAGCTATTTCGATTATCCAGCTTTGCTGTCGATGGCATTATTAAAGCCGAAATTGATTTTCATATCTGTTGACCTGAAATTCGAAATCATCAGCCCTTATATTAAACAATAATAAATTGTTGACAATGAATAAATATGACATTAAATCCAATGCAAATTTGTTTTATTAAAATGCAATTCTAGTAACATTGGATGCAACAAGTATTCTTCAATGAGCATGAATGCTATGCATATATATCGTATATATACGAGCGCATCTCTCACGGTTTTGCTGGCTTCATACAAACATTCATCCTCTTTTTCACCACCTTAAGGTTTGAAATGCCAACCCACAGTGTAAAAGGAATCCGGATGAACAGTCACACCAGTTTCTTGATATGTCAGTCAGTCAGTTATCCTTTTATTTAACAAAAATAGGTAGATAGATAGATAGATATATGAAAATGTTACTGTAACCGATTCAAAACAGACCTATCGTTCTGTTCGAAGTCTGTGCATTGCTACTACATAGGGCTGAGTTAGTCGCCTCATATATATTGTGTATGTCAGCTGCCACACTCTTTAAGCTATTACCCAGCAAAAATAGGTATGATGGTTCTCACCTGGGCGAACCTGGACCGTTTTTACCGATATATACGCATCATATATTAATCACTACACTATTATACTCGTACTACTATGAGATAAAGTCAACCCGCCGCGTCTGGTTATCTGTGTGGATGCGATAAACTCCTGAACAGATTTGTGTACGGTTTTCACCAACGGACAGAGTGATTCATTATGATTTTGTGTAAATTGATTGAAACGTGACGATGAATGTTGAAGATGTCTAAACAAATCATGCCTAATCTAACCCACATGCTCGACGTAATACGCTCTAAAGATATTAAGACAAAAATATATAGGTGTATATATTCTGCTACTTGTGAAAAGTCGTGGCTTGCTAGTACTAGTATAATATTAAAAGTCAAAATCCTAAAATGTCTCCAAAATAAATGCACACGTGAATATTTTAGAAATATTCTAATAATAGTGATCTTCGATAAGTTATATAACAATTATACAATAAGATACTAAAATGCAGACAAAATCCTGAAGATAGTGAAGTATTAATTTTACATGCCCATACTTTACTCAGCCTTATCTGTACCATCAAATACAATTAGTCGGAGGCCCTTGTTGATATATGGAGCAATTACCAGTAACGACGCAAAGCTTAATTGCTAACCGATGTTACCTGTTACTGTACCCACGTACCTCGAGGGCCTAATTCGGTCATTATTTGTTTAAGCAACACACACAAAAACATTAAAGTGCCATTATTTCAAAAGTTATTCCAATTTTGAGAAAATAACAAATACTTTTTAGAAATACATAAACGAGCCCATATGTGCTTATGTTTGATAAGCTAAACATTTTATATTATTTATTTATGTTCTGGGAAAATATGTAAGATATACTTTTTTATATTATAAAGTAGCACACAGGCTTGCAGTTTACCTGCTGGTAAGTCGCTACTGCAGCCCATGACATCTGTAATCACAGATGCGGTGCTACTCTCGAGAGCATAGATCGAACGCATCGTGTTCTGTGTAACCTGGCTATCACAGCCTTACACCGAAACACAAATAGTGCAAACACTACTATTTTACAGAAGAAATAGGTGTGACGGTGGTAGCGACCGAGTCGAATATTTCATGTTCTACCAAACGTAAGGTATACCGTACTTACTTCTTTTCAACACTTTTTTTTCAATCATGTGTCAAAACACTGACCAAATACTGGATGTGAAATCTTAAAGAATACAACGAAATGTAAATCAGTTGTTAATGTATATTTTACGAGCATATTGCTCACGACTTAGCTCGCGTCATACAGACTTTCACCCTTTTTTCACCACCTTGGGATTTGAATTTGTTAAAATCTTTCCATAGAGCTCATCTACAGTGTAAAAGCAATTCGCCAAATTGTGACAGTTGAATCCTCAATAATTTGGGCTGAGTGTTGATGTGTGATACCACCTCGGAGGTATCTATCCAGATTCACCCGGGTGAGTATCACCACCACACCTATTTCTGCTATGAAATAGCTATTATGAGTTGTGTTTTAGCTTGAAGAGTATGGCAGCCGGCACGCACACGATAAATGAGCCGACCAACTTAGCCCTCAAGAGTAGCAACGCACTCGTGACCGACTTCGAACAGATCGGTAGGTCTGTGTTGATTCGGTTATGGTTGTCATGGGCTATAGCAGTCATTTAACATTTGATGAACTACATTCCCGTTTGCTATTCTGGTATTCATAAAAAAAATGTGTCAGTCAGTAATTTATCCTTTTATATGAAAAAATGGTAAGTTACTATACGAAAATTAAAAAATGTTATCTCTGTTGTATTGCATGTACCGATTATTGAATAGGACACCGTGTCGCGCGGTGCCTCGTAATAATAGAAATCGAGCATTACACGGCGCATGACGTCAGCGGCGTGTGACGTTCAGTTTCACGCTACGGAGGATCACGCTTGCTGTCACAACAGCTTCTATGTATAGTTATATGTTGTAGTAACTAGATAGAAAAATATAGGTTGAATAGCTCTTAATTGTGTTTAATAATTTCTGACTAATGTACAAAATGTGAATGATTAATCGCACTGCATCTACAAAGCATTTATTATAAATGACAATTTTACTATGAACAGTCTTTTTTGTTGATTTCAAAAAGGTAATGCAAAACTGGTGTTGTAAAAGTACGTAGAAAACATGTCAGTCGTTTGATTTTCAATAAAACTTTCAGCCAGACAAAGTTACTGTCAAACTGTACGTAAAGACCAGGACGTGGTGTAAAAACAGAAAATAGACGGGAATTTTATTGTATCCGCCAGGTTCCCGAGCATAGTTTCTGATGGAACATCGTTTGTTTGTATCTATAAATTCTGGATAAATTCACAATGAAATACATTCATTATAACTGAACAATGATATCCTTGAAAGTAAAATATATTGAACCAGTGATTAACATAACCAATTTTTGATTACGTAATCATCGTGTAGTTATTAGGTGAACGGTGGTAAAACCTATCCACGTTTGTGGCTCGGGTGAGTACCACCACCACACCTATTTCTGCTGTGAAATAGCTCTGATGAGTTCTGTTTCAGCTTTGAGGGCGTGGCAGCTGCCACGCACAAGATACATGAGGCAACCAATTTATCTCTTAAGAGTGGCAACACAACTGGGACCAACAGCAAACAGTACGATGGGTCTATTTAAAATCGGTTACGGTTGTCATGGGCTGCAGAGGCACGTAATATCCAGTAAACGGGCATCCGTTTGCTGCTCTAATTATCATTTTTTTAAAATCTGGGATTTTAATAATTAAATTTGAGTTTGAAATTCGTTAACATATCCCACGCATCATAACTCAACACCGCTAATAGTTGCAGAGCTACGAAAATGTAATTTTCATTACCTGCATCCTGCACATACAAATACTAATTCAGGAGGTTGCGTAACGTTTGTAATTTAAATGATGTAGTGAATGTGCATCGCGGATTTCCAAACGAAGCTCTTTTATATTTAATTTTATCCGTGTGTTTGTACATTTTGATACTAAAAGTGTGCCCGATTGTGTTCCAAACAAGGAAATCCGCAGAAGAACTAAAATTACAAAGCTCTTAAAGTCTTCGGTCTGATATTGCAATGGATAGGACAAATCGTACGTGGAAGGAACAACTGTTGGGGACGAACAGTTCTCGAATGGCGTCAACGTCTCAGAAAACAATACTGGGGCAACCCCTACGACTGGCTGAGTTAAGAAGGCAGCGAGAAGCCGAAGGATTCGAAAGGCTCAGGGCAGATCGGAGTGGTGCCTCTTAAGGGAGGCCTATATCCTATGAATGTACAAAGTCAATCCAGGGTAGCAATCACTGCCACTATTTGAACAAAGCTTATCTTAGTGAATAAGGGATTCGTACGACAACGGATAATCACGCCAATAGTATCACCCATATAACGATTTCCTGAGTCCACTCTTAGAGTACGAGTAGTCACAAAAGGACATATAGGTTAGTAAAATTGGTTAATCCACTAGCGACAGTGAACGTCACAACAACAAAAGCAACTTAGCTGTGGACGAGAGCTTAACTGTAAACTCGAACCAATTTCATCCGAAGCTTAAAGTATTGTGTGCGAGCACTCAGACGGATCTGATCGTCGCGTTTGCCGCGTCATTAATTGTAACCCTTGATGAATGACTGTTTGGAAACTACATAACAGTTTAGTTATGCTTTGAGCCACACATACAGATAACGAAATATCATACGTCAAATGACACACAGAATTGGATATCAAAGGCAGCCTTACCCGCAATCAACATCCCGAATAACCTGACTAGGTTTGTGGATTTTACTAACAAAACAATTGGAATTAATTTGAATAACTATTGCTTTTACATTTACATTCTTTACTATAAACAACCTATAGTGTGATATGAGGTCCCTACAAGTTAATTGCATATGTCATATCTTTAATTGACTTTTTCTCATGGATGAAACGTTAAGTTCATCAGAATCTTCGGAATGATATGACAAGGATAAAGAGATAGAATTTTTGCTTTATGAGGAAGGTTAATTTCTCATCAAGCATCACAACGTCTATACATAGTATATGTTGATATCAATAAACATTCTAATAATTCTATTTCAAATGAAATACAACTCGGCAATCTCTCGGATTTATTGATTCTTTGCTAATAACTGTCACTTAAGCTTTAAATGTTCGGACTGATGAAGATAAAAAGTCCTTGTTTTCCTACAAACTAAACAGATCTTGATGTGATAATCAACATACAAATTGTAATAAAATACTACACGTTATTATCCGATTAATTAAATAGAAGTTATTTCGTTAATCAACACACGCGTAATTAGTTTATGCGTGTCGATGAGCCAAATTAGTTTAGTGGTTATCGCCGCTGCGATGGAGATAGCTTTCAACTAATTAGCTAATGTATTCAACGTTAAAATGCCTTTGAACCTACCAGAGTCGACTAAGTTTTGACTTAATTGAGGCTGTAACTTTTTTATTTAAGTTTTTTGTATTTTGATACTTTTGTTTTTTGTAATCTGAGAAATTATTCTGCATGTATTTGTTATGGACTTCGCTATCCAGTTGCTATCAGTTTGACTAATACCAATTACCATTAGCACAAAAACGAATATCAGATCGCATATAAAAGTAATTTTGTAGCCTATTAAGAATCTAGTGATACATCACATACTCGATAGACTAGATATTACATAAATATATGAGACGTTCAGTCTATATAGCATGCTATTGGAATAGATGTGCATATTATTATTATTTAACTATTACCCTCCTTCTGTGGCACTCGGGTAAAAAAGGCAGTTGGTAGAACCATACAAAAACTATGCAAATGCCTCATACATACATGCATGCCAGAAATATAGTCCAAACTAGAATGTATCCACTAGAATTACTTTGCATTGTTAAAATTACAAAGTTAAAGCTCACGTATTTAGATACTTCCCAGGGTACTATTTTATTTCATAATGCAATTTCTATTAAAGACAAAAAGAATACATTTAATATCTACGAATAATAATACACAAGGGGTAAAATGAAATTATTTCTGTTGCTCGAGTCATTTTCATTTATTATCTCCAGGGAAGAGAGCGTTTGCTTGAGATAAAGAAAATACACACTTATTATTCAAAAGACGAAGGAAATACCTCGAGATAAACCGTGCCATCTGCATCTTGAGATGTGAAAGAAGCCTCAAATTTTAATCATGAAATGGCAGTCATAAACACTCGGAACACACATGCAAACAACGGTTAAAGAAAGAAAAAAGACGTTAGTTCTCTTGGCAATTCTTGCCAGTATTTCTAGTTCGAATATTCCAAGACAAGAGATATAGTGTAATTGTTGGCACAGGCAGAATTCAATCTTAGTTTTCATAGTAACACAATGAATGTTTCGTAAATAGAAAAGATACGAGTACATATGAAATGTTTAATTTATTATTGTGTAACTGCTTATGAGCAAGGAATTAGATTGATAGCCAGTCGTCTTTCATATTTTTTGCGAACGAGACCGTTCATCGACATGATGTTACATATTGATACGTAGTTTTATTACACATTTTATGAGTACGTTATTACCTACTTGTGTCATGGACTTAAATGTTATACTTATGTTATATAAAATGAAATTGGTAAGACTTACTTATGTATAAAAATCGTTTTGAGTACGTATTTTTTATGTTATTAAGGAGACAGTCCACCTGATATCACTAAGGATGCGGTGCCACTCCTGATCACATAGATGGAACGCCTCTGGTTCTAGATATGCTGGCGATCACACCTTTACACCGCAACACAAATTGTACAAACACTATTGTTTTACGGCACTAATGGATCTGACGGTGGTACCAACACAGTCGAACATGAAAGTTCTATCACATGTAAGATTTTGCAGACCCGTAACAAATACAAAAGTTGTCTCGCCACGGGAATCGAACCCCACCTCACCTTTCGCAGATCGTTCCATCACCATCTTCTCCACGGAAGTCGTCAAATATATATCAAGTATATAATAGTATTAGAGTAAGTTATAGTCTTAGTACTAGATATCCTTACATATAACAGTATAGAGTCTTTTCAAACTTATACGACAAAAATTCTTCAAATGTTGGTCGCCGTCCAAAATATCAGTCATAACTGTAAGAGCTTAGAGCTCAGTAGCCCGTGTTCGGAGGCGGAATTTAGATTAAGCCCCGCTGTAAACTTGTTTCGTTTTGCCCGGTTTCCGCAAGATAAGTGTATTTTATCTACGATCGTTCAACCACACCTGGTATGCCTGAAGGGGGCGAAGTGAATCGAGAGAATCGATTTCAGATGGAAGCATGACGGACGAGGCGCGTGGATGCGAATCTGATAATGAACTTAGGGCAACATGTTACATATGTTGATGTATTGATAATTCCGATGTAACCTATTGGGTAAAGTAGTTAGAGATATTAATCGAATGTTATAAAAATTGTAATACTGTGTGATAAATATTTAAAAAGCTCATAGGTATGTGTTAATGTAATAATCATAATGTTTACGTATTTTTTCTTGAATATACACCTCCATCTTTTATATTATGAAGTGGCACATAAGCTTGCAGTCCACCTGGTGGTAAATAGCTACCCATGACATGTGTAATAAATACCAAAAAGCAGTACCACTCCTGAGGTCAAGGATCGTAAGCTCGTTTCGTGCATATGTTAGCTATCTCACTCTTACACCGAAACCAAAGTTGTGGTAACACCACTGATTTATAGCACTAACAGGTATAAAGATAGTGTCGACCCAGTCGAATATGAATGTTCGACCACCCTTCAAAAATACTTAGTATTCATCAGTCATTTTGTTCATATCATTTTTACTAGTAAAATGAATTACTTAATTATAAAATTTACAATCATAGAAGAGAGCTTCTTTTTAAGTTTGACAGAGTCTTATTAGTCGACCTTTTCTAAGTCTATATAAACTTCAACCTTTTACTAAAAATACAGATTCTTTCCATTTAAATCAGCTACAACGTTGTTAGCACTAGAAAAATACGCGTGTTGTCTTAGCAACGGTTTAAATATTCTATTTGAAATTTAAAGTATGCAATGAAAAAGAATGCACTTATATTCATGAATTGATTTAAATATACATAACAGTATATATGTATTTATTATGAACCGTTTCACTGCTTTACAGATTGATTTCCATTACTTAAAATTTATATTCTTTACTAGTGCTTAAATACAGTACAAAAGGAATCTGCACGCAAATTTCCTTTTCCTAACTCCAGTAGCTTGGGCTGTGCTTTAATATGTCGTAAGTCAGTTGTGACGGGCTCCGTGGCGCAGATGGTTATGATCTGCGGACCGTGAGGTCGCAGTTTCGATTCCGGCAGCGTGACCAATATTTGTCTAGAAAACTTTATGCATGGTAGGCCTTTCATGTTCGACTAAATCAATAGTACAGACACACCTATTTGAGCCGAGAAACAGTGGAGTTCGCACTACCTTTGTTTCGGTGTAGGGGTGTGATAGCCAGCATATACAAAATGCGAGGTGTTCAATCTACGGCCTCAGTAGTTGCACCATATTTATGGTTACAAATGTCATAGATTGCAAAAGCCCCTTACCATCAGATGCACTGCAAGCGCGTGTGCTACTTCATAACATTTAAAAGAGGCTGTTATCATTTTACATATGTGTTGATGTAAATATAGATTTATTTATTGATTTCTATAGGCAATCTGTGAGTTACAGAGACCATACTAAAGCTAGTAAGTATTAGAGTTTCGAGTCATTACAATTTTGTTTCTTACCGAATATAACCACTATCGAAAAAAGCGGGCCATCGTTATAATTTTAAAGTGATTTTGGTAAAACCTTTAAAAACCGTCCGCGATTTAATCACCAACGAGATTGAATTTTTCGTTACCGCCAGCAACGTTCTAACGTTTCGGCGAAACTAAAAACCGCTGACACAATGCAAAGTTAATTTCGTTACAAAAAAGCAATACGTTTGCATTTGCACGTTTGCACTTAAAAACAGATATTAAACATTCATTAGCCGTGTGTGGGCGTTTGATACGATCGTTACAAGAATGCAGTAGTACTCATGACCTATATTCGTGTAGTCACAGCGATATTTTCGAGGGTAGGCCGTAATGGCGCGCGGAAAGCGAAAGTCATTTCCAAGCAGTGCTGATCACGAAGGTCAGAACTATTAACATTCATGAACCACTCATGCCTACAGCTGGTAGCTAACAGGAATCTTTTACACATAGACAGCACATCGATTCAATTTCATATAATTTACTGTCACTAGTATAATTAGGTATAGAGATAGGTACTTGAAACATCCATCATTTTTTTATGTAACAATAAAGTAGTAGACGGGCTCGCATCCCATCTGACCATACGTTGCTACTGCAGCCAATCTGTAAACACAGATCTGGTGCTACTCCTGAGGACATAAATCGAATGACCCTAGTTTTTGCATCTGCTGGCTGTCACACCCTTACACCGAAACACAGGTAGTGAGAACACTACTGTTTCACAACACAAACAACTTTGACGGTGGTACCGACCCAGTTGAACATAAAAGTTCTAAGTTCTGCCACACACATACCTTTCCGAATAAAGTCCCAAAAATCTCAATGATGGCGGCAAGTCTCAACTTGATCCTGTGGTTTCATTCGGTCTTCTCACCTTTATGATTTATCAATTCATTTATTTCATTACACTTTACCATATAGAATCACAACCCAAACAAGCTGTCCTATCACATACCTTTATGAATATCAATGTGAGTTGTTACATAAACACACCTACCTAATGATAATGACCCCTAGCCTACTCTCTATGTAGTTTCATTGCTAAGAGAACTTTGATCACGCTTTCCGCTCGAATCAATCCACTAATGACGTCGATACATGTAGGTATTGTTACAAAATGCTTTTAAGAATATTGCGAAAGAGAATGTTGATAGAATTATGTCAACGTATGATTGTGGTAAATTGCTATACCGTAAACTTACAATTAGATTACAAAGACAAGATCGTTTGTGTAACCATCCG
>DWIE01001738.1:0-10151 GCA_018248235.1 Choaspes benjaminii
TCACCCGTACAATCTGTCTAGAAGGCTGAAAAAATCAACGCCAGCTTAACAATCGACAACATCGCATTGACAAAGGCAAATCTATCCATCTTAATAAAATACGAATCGAAATCCTCTGAAACGTGTTCAATAAATGCAGGCACTTGGCCTTCTTTGATTATGAAAAAGGTGAAGAGAGGTGCTAAGGGGCAAAAAGGTGGAGTGCCGAGCGAAAAGGGTATGCCGGGGAAATTGTGTAAAAGCACCCTCGAGTGAATCTCGACTTCTGAGTGCGTTTATATTATCTTGGCGCGAATATGCCGACTGGTCGCTATTTATTAGATTATTGAGACAACGCCGGGAGAAATGCTGACAAGCTCCGTTTCTACCGAGATTGTTGGCATGAGTGTATAGTTGATCAAAGGATTTTTTATGTACACAATAACTAAATGTCACAGTTCTATTTATTTACTAATAGCAATAATCATATTGATTTACAGTTGTACTATCTAGGCATACTGTATTTTTTGACAACTAGATTATTAGAAGGTATGCATACTTGTGTATTACTCCTATAACAAATATTATTATATATTCATTTGACGACTTCCGTGGCTTAAGCGGTGATAGGCGGTTTACGAAATGTGAAGTCGCGAATTCGATTTTCTCGGCGAGACGTTTTATCTAATTTGTTTCAGTCTGGAAGGACCTAACGGGTGGTAGCAAAAGAACACGTGTGTTTGGATCGGTACCACCGTCACACCTATTTATAGCGTGAAACTGTATTGTTCACACTACTTCTACTTCGGTGTATGGGTGTGATAAGAAATACCTTTGATTTTATATTATCTAATTAACCATGGTCCTTGGCGTGTATTTATGATTATAATTTTGATATTTATTATACAAGCACTCCGAATTAAGTTGTTATCTGTGTGTCGAGTAAAGTCTCAGTAAACACAATTAAAACGGCATCTCGCATGTGGACGGATTCTAAGAGACTTAAGGTATAATTTTCTGGAGTAAATCCGGGCTTTAGGGAGGCCTTTCAATATTCCCAGTCTGCCTTTAAGAGAATTTTAACGACTCTAAGATGCGTCGCATTAAAAGTTGTATACCCCTCTTATGAGTTGTGTTTCAGCTTGAAGGGCGTGGCAGCTGGCACGCACTGGATATGTGAGGCGACCATCTTAGCCCTCAAGAGAAGCAACGCACGTGTGACCGACATCGAACAGAACTATGGTTCTGTAACAAGTCCGTTATGGTTGTCTTGGGCTGCAGCGATCACTTAACACCATGGGATCTGCATGCCCGTTTGCTGCTCTAATTTTAAATAAAAAAAAGTGACAATATATAAATAAATGGTAACTAACAATTGATAACGATGTCAAGAGGGAGAGAGAAATAGATTGACATCATGTAAAAAAGAGATGCACGGCTAGTGTTTCGCCCTTTTCCGTTGAACTTGGCGTTCACCGCGTCGACGCTACAAGGTACTGTGAAAGTCCGCTAACTGACCAATTTCGGTATAAACGACGCGCGACAGTGGGTGGGTTGTTATGGCAGACACACTGACACAGTTACACATACAGAGCACATTTCCCGCGGCTTTGCTCGCGTCATAAACACTTTCATCCCCCGTTTCATCACCTTGAATTTCCAAAAAGCCTTCCTTAGTGCTCACCTACAGCGTAAAATGAACCCGTATGCAGACTTTCACGGTTCTAGCCTTAGTAGTTTAGTCTGTGCGGTTATATGTCAGTCAGTCGGGTTTGCGTGTGGTAAAACATAAATATTTTCGACTGGGTCGGTACCACCGTCACACATTTTTGTGCCGTGAAACAGTAGTGTTTGCACTACTTGTGTTTCGGTGTAAGAGTATTATAGCCACTATACGCAGAACACGAGTAATTCGATCTATCTCCTCAAGTAGTACTGCACTGCATCTGTGATTACAGATGTCATGGGCTGCAGTAGCTACTTACCAGCAGGTAGACTGACTTCATAACATAAAAAATACTCGAGCCAAATCAGTACCTACGTATCTGCGAAATAGGATAATAAAATAAGATACTTCATCATTTAATTATAGTTAAATAATGATAATTTTCAGGTATCTACCAAAAAGGGTTTTTCCTCTATAAATATGCATTATGATTCTTAATTTAAATAAATTGCAATTTGTTAGTTAAAATTAATTTGCCAGCTTTTTTATGATCTGACCTACTCACTCAAGCGGCGTAAAACATAAGTAAATCAATTAATATAATAGGTTAATAAATAAAAGAAGTTTGTCCTTATTGTAATTTATTTTAAATTAAAATATTAGACAACAAATAATGTAAAAGATTGGTACTAGTCTATAATTAATTGTACCCACTATAATTAGATTTCTGACAGATTGTCTTCACTATAAAGAGAAGGTTCTTAATTTTTCGTATTTTATTACCCAGATCTAGATAGATTTATGCAAAAATCTACTTTAAGTTATTTGGTAGAAAATTAATATTTTTATGATTATTTTTATAATCCTTAATTATAGAGCTTATCAAACTTATAGTTTGTAGATCAATTTAAAAATGCACTACTCACATTATATTTATTATTATAAGAGATACCTTCGCTTCCGGCGCCAATGACTCCGGAGTGTCATTGATAACATTTCGAATGACCTTGAGATGGAAAAGTAGTGTGATTCCGATTCAACTTCAAGCTTTAAGATCACGACATGCACACTAATAAACCAATGAATGACATTTAGCTTAAAAAACGTAAAAGACAATACCAATCAGCATGCACTGAAGCGCTAATTATATCACTAAACAATATTTAAAAAATACACTTTAAAAACACTAGAAAAACGTCGATTTAAATAGCATGGTTAACACTAGGTTAAGAAATTATGAAGTATTTATTACAGCGCCGGCAGCGGAGGTAATTACAAATATGTATCATTTATATTTTATTATCATACAGATTTTTCTTTTTTTTTTTTAATTACATACTAAAAACTATAAATGTACTTATGAAATATAAATGGTGGCCGAGAAGCACCATAGCGCGATATTGTTTGTGATATGAATAATCCATATGTAATGTACTATGATAAAGATAAAGGCAATATTAGACATCATTTTAAAACATTACAACTTGCTTATTGTAGGTAGGTAGATTGGTCACACCATTTAAGATAATATTGGTGAATATAGGAAGTGTTTTAGTTTATGAAGCAGTGTTGTTTTGCTGCGTTATCACTTATTATCGCCTAGGTAGATCTTATATTGGCCACATTACCAAAGAAATATTAGTAATTACAACTGTGTCTAATATTCATAAGCATTAAGAAGCAAAACAGAATAATTAAAATGTAAACCTTTAGCTACATATTACCTTAAGCATAGATATTTAAATGTGATAACACTCACACCTAAATTTAAACACAAACAGTATATGCAATTATACATTAATGTATGAATTGGTTGAATCAACTTAAGGTAATTACTGTAAAAAAAATGCCACTGTCATATTATATTAGATAAATAAATAGAAACATTACACACGAATTATAATTATAATATAATATTTAATCATCTTATATAATACGAAACAGTGTATAAGTTTTTAGGGTATAAAATTAAAATTCCAGGAACGATAAACGTAAAAAATGTACTACGACAACACTTTCAGAAATAAAGACTAATAATATTATTATTACGAATATAACAATCACTCTTTTGGAATCACGTAGCTGTTCAATCGTCACCCTCGTCATACGGCGGAGAAGTGGGAGAATAGTTAGTGGGCGATGTGGGGGAATATGTTGTGTGCCCGGAGGCAGAGGGAGAATAAGCGGGTGATGTAGGAGAATAGTTGGGGGAGGTGGAAGTGTACGTCGGAGAAGTCGGTGAATATTTACTTGACGACGGGGAATATGCCGGCGAAGAAGCAGAATAATTTGGCGAAGAGGGAGAATAAGTCGGTGAAGCTGGCAAATAACGTGTTCCTTGATGCTGTGGAGAGGATGGCGAATACGCCGGACTGGTCGGGGAATATTGAGGGCTCGTGGGAGAATATTGCGGACTTGTTGGAGAATACGTGGGACTTCCCCCGGCGATCGAAGGTGAAGTCGGTGAGTAGTTCGGTGACGTCGGTGAATACTTCGGAGACGAAGGCGAGTAACTGGGTGAAGTGGGAGAGTACGCCGGTGAAGTTGGGGAGTAGGCAGGACTTGTAGGTGAATAAGCGGGTGCGGTTGGAGTGTAATTTGGAGAGGACGGCGAGTAGCTAGGTGAGGCAGGACTGTAAGCTGGGCTAGTTGGTGAATAACTCGGAGAAGATGGCGAGTACGCAGGCGACGTCGGGGAATACGCGGGACTGGTTGGCGAATATGATGGACTCGCAGGCGAGTAAGATGGACTAGTTGGCGAATAACTAGGTGAAGTCGGCGAATAACTCGGCGACGTTGGTGAGTATGCCGGGCTGGTCGGCGAGTAACTCGGGGATGTTGGCGAATAGCTGGGAGATGTTGGTGAGTATGAAGGGGAAGTAGGAGAATAACCGGGAGATGTTGGAGAGTAACTGGGCGACGTAGGCGAATATATAGGAGACGTGGGGGAATAGTTCGGCGAGGTCGGAGAGTACGACGGACTGGTGGGCGAGTAATGCGGCGATGTTGGCGGCATGCTGAGTGAGGCGGCCGGGTACACGGGACTGGTCGGCGAATAAGAAGGCGACGCCCCTGCAGGCGACGCGTAGGGTGAGAGCGCCACGCCCGGGGAGCCGGGGGAGCCGGGCTGCGGGGACCACGCGCCGTACGCCGGCGACAGGCCCGATGCATCCGATGCCCCCGACGGTGAAAATGAAGGCCCACCAGGTGTCATGCTGCTTCCCACTTGCCCTGGGGACCAGACGCTGCTGCCATATCCAGGAGTATTCTGATTAGACCACGGAGTCATCAAAGGCGTCATGGACGGAGTGCCGACACCGAAGTACATTCCTCCGCCAACGCCCATGCCTACACCGAGTCCGCCCATCTCCATACCATGCTTACATTTTTCAGCATCAAGTAGTAAGTCAAAGCAACCAGTTCCCATTCTTGGCAACTGTCCCATTATAATATTTTCAGATACTCCTCTCATAGGATCTACTTCGGCGTGACTAGCAGCATCTAACAAAACGTCCACAGTTTCTTCAAATGAGCATCGCATAAGAGCTCCTGTATCTTGCCTATTGATACCGTGACGGGTAATAGCCATAAGATGACCTTTGGCAGTCATCACGTCACAAAGTAACGCAAGATGTCGGTAGTTTACGTACAAACCGTAGAACTGCAACACGGCGTTCATTTCTTTTTCTACTGATTTACGTACAGCTTCAATACCCAGTACTTGGAATATCTCGCAAATGTCGTTACTAAATGTACGAATCGGATCTACATCGCGCTCAGAAAGTACTTTCATTAAAGATGTGCCGTCAGTTTCGAGCAACCATTCAGCTATAGCTTTAAATTCTCCTTGTTCTGTAATAATTATGCGCTTCTTGGCTTCAGTTTGTGGTAAATGCATGTATACTTTTGCTATAGCCTCTATACCTTGTAGAGTCATGTCTGACAACATGTTTGCTTCAATACACCTCAAGAACATATCATCTTCCATTTTGTCAACAGACTCCTCATCATTATCTTGGAATTTGCTTTCTTCATTATTCATAATTCTTATACGCAACACAAGTTTTTCAGCATTGTCGTCATTGAAAATGCAGTTAAGATCGTCTCCAAATCCAGCATTTATCTTCTCTGCAATTTGTTCCATAGTCAGTTTCTTATCAGTCATTCTCTTGCGATCCAATTCAATACGTAAAAGCCATGGAGATATTTTGGTAGGGTCGAAATCAGGCATCTCATAATAAACATTAACAAACTCTTGATCTTCAGCAATAACTGTGTTTTGTGGGTCGGGGTCATAATAAATAGCTGTGTTAGCTGTGACTTTCCGTAGTGTTGTGTGTTCCAATCTACACAGAACATTCTTAGCTTTTTCAGCATCCCTTGCTGCTCCTCCCGTAAGGAATACAGTTAGAGATGGAGCTTTGGGTTTCTTGGAAATATTGATGATTTCCTTAAGACGTGGTACACCAAGGGTTACGTTTTTGGATGACACACCAGCAAAATGGAAAGTGTTCAGTGTCATCTGAGTAGCTGGCTCTCCTAAAGACTGAGCAGCCAGCGCGCCTACCATTTCTCCAGGGTTTACTTGCGCTTGCTGGAAGCGGGTTTCAATTTCACCTATCAACCACTCAAAAGCTTCACTTGAAAGTCTATATTCCTCAGATACAAATTTGGTACACAATGTTGACCTTACTAAACATTGGAACAGCAAAGTAGCGTTTTCGTTAGCCTGTACTGACAAACGGTCATCTCCTGCCACAATAACACACTTTTTCAGAAGATCTTTAACTCCCTGAATAACTTTAATCGGACTCAAGTCAGTTGGCATCCTCTTGTTAATGTGGAAGATTTTTTGTACATTCCATATCATTCTCTTGAAGTTGCATGGCAATACAACTTTCGACTCACCGCTGGGGAAAATTTGACGAAGTACTTCACGATCTTTACACAGTTGTTCCCACTCACTTTCAAGATCAGCAATGACATATCCAGACTCTGTTAGTTCTTTAATAATATCCTCATTGAATATTCTCTTCAAATATCTCTCATTTGAAGGATCAAATTTGAATTTCTTCTCGAAAGCTTTATTGGATAACTTAACTGTTGGAAGATTTTGGAATTCTACAGTTTCCCCAGCTAAACCATCTTCTCCATATCTCAACTGGATGAGTTGACCAACTGAATTACGCACAGTTCCATCGTAGTGTACCATAACAGACTCCATAGCCTTTATCAAACGACGTTGAATATATCCAGTTTCGGCGGTCTTTACAGCGGTATCAATGAGACCTTCTCGTCCACCCATAGCGTGGAAATAAAATTCGGACGGAGTCAAACCGGCAAGGTATGAGTTCTCAACAAAACCTCTTGACTCAGGACCATAATCATCTTTAATAAAGTGCGGAAGGGTTCTTTTGCGAAAACCAAATGGAATTCGCTTGCCTTCAACGTTCTGTTGGCCCACACAAGCAATAACCTGAGAGATATTAATATTTGAACCTTTAGAACCAGCGACCACCATAGCTTTGAGGTTATTATACTCAGTGAGCGATTTTTTAGCTGAGCCACCAGTTTTGTCACGAGCATCGTTCAAAATCCTATTCACTTGATTTTCGAATGTCTGCCTCAAAGTATTACCAGGTGTAGGCTCTAATTCCATGTTGTGAGCTTTCTGTATAACTTCTATCACGTCGTCTTTGGCTTTTACAATGGCGCGCTGAATTTCTTGGTAGGTTTGAGGATCAGCAATAGTGTCTCCAATACCAATAGAATGGCCTTCTAATAACAGCCAATTGTTAATTACAGTCTGAATATTACCATAAAAGCGGCCGGCAGTTTCATGTCCCAACTCTAACATGCAAATGTGTAGCAAGGATCCTGCAGAAGCACCCAGAGATTTCTTGCACAAAATTCCCATCAACAATTCTCCATGTTCTACAACGACTTTTGTGTCGCCAGGTGATATCCATTTATACGGTCCATCATCTTCTTCATCTGGATGAGTGGAATGGGTTCGAATCATGTTTACATTACCAGGAATGATTAAAGTAAATATTTGCTTTCCTGTCCAAAGTGGTTGCGGTTTTAATATACATGGTTGCGGTATTTTTCCATCCCATGTTGGTAAGAACATGAGCAGATTCATGACCTGTTCTTTAGTTAGAAATACATCCCTTTTAGTCATTTTCCTCACAGCTGTTAACGTATCCTGTACAATACCCATGACGGGTTTGTTGGCCTGAGGGGTAATAATTTGCCTGGGTGTAATATGAATGTTTTCTACTTCAGCTCGGGTTTCCATAGACTGGGGCACATGTAAGTTCATTTCATCACCATCGAAATCAGCATTGTATGGAGAAGTACAACTCAAATTCATACGGAAAGTTGACCATGGCAGCACTTTGACTCTGTGTCCCATCATACTCATTTTGTGTAGAGTTGGTTGCCGATTGAAAATAACCAAATCATCATCTCTTAAATGACGCTCTACTTTGTAGCCAAATTGCAAATGCAAGTCTGAAGGTTTAGGATGGAATCTTAAATCAATTCTTTCACCATTATCACGAACAATGTATTTCGCTCCAGGATACTGTGCATTGCCTCTGCGTACAAGCTCTTGCATTCTGTCAATGTTGAATGGTGTGACTAATTCTGGGAAAGTTAGATTGAGAGCAATCGATCTTGGGACACCAACTTGATCAATACGTAAATTAGGATCCGGTGTAATTACAGTACGGGCAGAAAAATCAACACGTTTCCCCATGAGATTTCCTCGAATTCTGCCTTCTTTTCCTTTCAGACGGGCTTTGATTGCTTTTAACGGTTTTCCAGATTTCTGCATAGCTCTGAAAAATACAATAATAAAATTAAATCAAACATACACTACATTTATTATCTATTATTTATTGTAATTCAATGTGCATATGTAAAATATGTAATTTGTAATACATGAATGTACAAAACTTGGACATTATGCTATAAAAAAGTATTGATACAAAAAAATTACGATGAGTTATTTATAACTTGTGTTACTCAAAATAGACGGTAGAGTTGAAATTTAATATATAAAAATAAAGTCCAGAACTATAAGTGACGAGTGAGTGTTGACATAGGTATTTAGACTATACTGCTGAAACCAAGAAGCCAACTGACCGAGGCATGCCCGGCATGTCATTGTCCACAAATGTAGCAACGTGAAACTGTAACATCCTGATGTTTTCTGCCAGTACATGAGCAGCTGCTCCACTCTGTTCATTTCTCATCAATTCATTGTTTGCTTTTATGATATCGGCTAGCTTGTGGGTCAAGTCATCCTGATTCTTAGCTGCTCCAAACATGACAACAGCAGGTCTCACTGCTAAGGGTGGGACTGGGAGTACTGTGACTATCATCCAGTCCGGTCTGGCAAACTTAGGGTCCATACCCAATATGAAAGACTCCTCATCAGTAATGTGTTTGAGTATTTCCCAAACCCGCTCAGCTGTGATTACAATTTTTTTCTCTTGGGTATCCTCATTTGCATGTTTCCATTCTGCTGTGAGATCAAGACCTTGTCTCCTAATAGATGGTTGGTAGTGACCACAGCCACCATGTCCTGAGCCTCGCTTCTCTTCACCTTCCTTCCCAATATCCATGTCTTCACCACCCTCACAGATATTTTTTCCTTTGCAAAGGTCATATACATATGTTAATCTTTTCCGAGGTTGCCCTTTTGATTTCATAACCACTTCTTTGATTTTTGGATTTGTCTAAAATAAATAAAAAAAGGATAAGCTGTTCTACCTTAAGATGAAAGAATAGTGAACAATTTAATAATACATGTTTACCGGGCTGACTAGCAGTTTGGAGCAATAAAAACAAACACATCTCAGGATTTTTATTGTTTTTGTTATGAAACCAATGTGAAACACTGGTTTAGCCAGGTCAATGTGTCCAAAGTGTCCAGGACATTCCGTCATGTTGCCCGCGCAGGTTTGGCAGCGCGATGTTCTGTCAATCACACCTTGTCGAGGGTCCATGAGCCCACCAAGCTTGGGACGCCCCCCTTCCATCGTTTCCGGGAAGCGGATGCCCCCTTCTGTGACTGACATTCGGCGGATTTCATCTGGTGATAAAATACCAAATTGTACTCTTTTTACTTGGCGCAAAGGCGCCTTAGAATCGCTCGTAGTTGCCATTTTGTAAGCACTACGTCTGCGTCGCACATAGCATTTTACATCACTCAACCTCAACTACTCACACAGTTCAGTCCACAGACTATACTGATTCACAGATACAAATATTTTCTGTCCACATGGTGTTGCCACATTTCAGATATGCGAAACGCTAACCTTAAGATATTTTCATTATTTAAACATAAACAAACTTTCACTTTTTAATTCTATAATATCCGGACGACCGAGCTTCGCTCGGCTTTATTTTATATAGACGCCTAAATTATGCAATATGTAACGCCATTTGGTAGAAATCTAAAAAAAAAATCAGTTCTAGTACGGCGAACATTTAA
>DWIE01001739.1:0-10149 GCA_018248235.1 Choaspes benjaminii
AATGAATATTTTGCATGCAAGACATTTTAAGGGATTAATTATATATAATTGAAATGAAATGAAATATTTAACAATAACAATATTAATAATAAAATCAATAAATCCCTTATTTTTTTTGTATTTGTTGTAATTTAATATAAGTGTACTTGTTTTTATTTTCCACCATCATTCAGTTGTACGTCTGTCCCAAGTGCGGAGCTACTCCTGAGGGCTAAGTTATTCGCGTCACGTATCCTGCGCACGCCGGCCCCTTCAAACTGAAACACATTCGAGCTGTTTCATGTCAGATATTGGTGTGATGGTGGTATGAGTACCGACTTATCCAGCTGAACCTAGATAGATACTGCCATCAGTTGCCTGTAATATGTTTTGTGTACATTTGTATTTCTTTTAGCCTGTTAACACATTTTTTTAAAATTCACATATGAATAAAAAAAAAGAACCATTTATCTTAATAATGAGAATATGTATCTGTACACATATAAAGTATCGCCATGTTCTTAATATGATGTTAGTTATATAAAAAAAGGTGTAATTGAAATAGGCCTTATAATTGGTGTAGGTTATTTGTGTAGACAAATAAAACAAGTTTATTTATAATAATATTAAAAGATTTATTCATACCTAACTGAAGATTTACAATTCAGGGTTATTTACAATAATTTTTATTCAAATTGAATTTTCATCCGTCGTGGACGTTAATTTTACTAGTAATTTCAACTTAATATGATTTAATAATATATCACAAACTAGCTGACAACAAGGATCTTCAGGAATGACAAATGTATGAAACAACCGCATTTTTTAACAAAACACATCGGTAAAAGAACCCACGTCGCAACGTGCGAGGGGAATACAATTAGAAGAATGCTATGATAAAAAGGAGGAACTGAAAATAATCTCCGAGTTGAAACCAGGAGAGGAAGTAAATTAGAAGCGGGTAGGTGAGGTAAATGACAAACTTTTAACAAAGGAAAGGAGCGCAAGGAGCACTCGCGGGGAGCGGCCCGGCGGCGGGCCCGCGGCGGGCGGCCAGCGCGCGCCGCAGGTAGCGCGCGGCGGCGCGCTCGGCGGCGGCGGCCCCGCGGCCCGCGAACAGCAGCGCGGGCGCCGACGGCTCCAGCGCCAGCAGGCTCAGCGCGCCGCCCTCGGCCGCCAGCGCGCCGCGCTCCACGCGCAGCCCCAGCGCCGCGGCCGCGCGCTCCAGCGGCTCGCCCGCGCCCAGCGCCGCCGCGCCCGCCGCCGCCTCGGGCTCGCCTGCAACGCGCTCCGCCCTGCTCAGCGGCCCCGAGCTGGCGCCCTTGCCTTCCGGTCGGCCCTTCCGATCCACTTATTTGTACCGTGCGACGGTACGACAACACCATGTGGTTCGGTGGAAGGCTGTGATAGCCGAACGCGGGGCGATCTATCTGTGCCCTCGAGAGTAGCACCGTGGCTGCAGTAGCCACTTACATCACACAGACTACAGGCTCGTGTGCTAGGTACTTCATAACATAAAATGACGAGGGGTCACCTTTATTTACCAGTGCATATGCATGCATATAAGAAAATTATATGAGTAATTTCCCCCCAAGAGTAGCAACGCAAGCAATAGGCGTGACCAGCTCCGTTCCGTAACCATGGTTATATTGGGCGGCAGTGATTTACTTAACACCGAACAACCGCATGCTTTATATTATCTTTGTTTAATTTTTTAAAATGAAATCAACAAGTTTATCCATCAAAAATCAGTTGATTTACTCGATAAACAATATATACGATTAAAATAAAATTAAAATGTACGGGCCAGTTCATACATTATGTAGCATAAGCGTTATTTCGCTACATTTCTTTACTTTCATTAATGTATCAATAAACGTTTGACAAGCTAGTGCGCCCGTGCTCATTGCATCAAATGTTAGAATCATCAATTGGCAATTAGTCAGTATCATCATGCAGTATTTAACTAGCAGTATCACTGTAGGGCTGTGGCGCAACCTTCATGCGCAGCAGTCCGGTGGGCAAGCCGGACTCACAATGAAATGTAAACTGATTAATTAAGTAACATCTTTTCAAACTTTAATGAATGTAATTAGCCTTACACTTGTTTACTGAGCAAGATGTCGAAGGTTCAAGAATAATTGACAACCCAACACCAGCAGCTGGACGTTTTCGAGAAGGTTTTTTCTAACTTCTAGAAGGATTCTTCCGATCGGAACACTCCCGAATTGATTATTAGGAGATCGGAAATCCTAAACGAGTGGCGCGAATTCCAATCGCAATTCTAGCCTACGCCAAGTCTCATCCGTGTAGCTAGCAATCGGTGCGAGATTGAGAAAAGAAAGAAAAAAAAACAAATAAAGCAAGAACGTAGGGGAAACGCGGACTGCAGCAACTGATTCGATTCACGGTATGACAACGAGCGGCCGACGACCAGCCGTAACAATGAAACAATGTATGAAGCGAGGCCGCGTACTCACTGACGTGCGAGAACAGACCGAGGTGCAGGTCGGCCACGCGCAGCGCCAGGTCGGCGCGCCAGGCGGGCGGCGCGCGCGCCTCCAGCCGCTCCATGGCCTTGCCGAGCGCGCGGCTCAGCGCCGCCTCCTGCCGGGGTGGCCGGGGTGGCCGGGGTTACTTCGATCTCAGACCCGGTTAGTGACAGTATACACTATTTGGTGAATACAATGATAATCTTTAGTTCGATTAGTTTGTTGGTTCCAATAAGTAGTTCTACCAAAATTTCATTGATGTTACATCAGTAGAAGTACTGTTGCGACCATTTTTAATTAGCATTCCAATTAAATTAAATAGTTATATAAACTGCCTAGAATTACATGAAATTGCTTTAAAAATTATATTTATCAACTCGTATTTATTTTTGCATTTCTTTGATTACTACAAATACAATATAATTAAGTACAATAGTTATACATACACTACATGTTGTCCGTATGAAATACAAGAAATAGGAATACGTATTACTTAATCGTGTTAATTTATAAATAAAATAAGTAAATCCATTTTATATGTTGCGTCGTCCGTCATGTTGGTTAGCGACCACTGACCGCGTGGACGTAACGAATCTTTTCAAATTCACTAGAACTAATGTTCTATATTGTTTCAACCGCACCGTTTAATTATCAGCCGCAAACACGTTTCCAAAGTTAATATCTTCAGTCTTTCTCGAGCCATTAATGCTGTAGAAGGGCATGGCAAATATTTCCAACTACTTGCGATAATAATTTTTTTTGACTCCAGGATTACGGGCACCAAAATAAAAATTATGGGTTCCTTTTCAAGTAATCTCTGCTCGATTGCGTCGTATAGCAGACACAGTCGTGCACAGTGCGTGTTACAGTCGCATGCATTTCTCTTTTCCAGGAAAGGAATTTTCTAACATATTAGTTTTTTTAGACTTGTAAGTTGATGAGATTCCTTTGTCGTCATCAAAAAACACAACCCGAAACAAATTTAGTCAACCTGTGAGTTTTATTTGTTGGCAACATTTTAAAATTATTTGGCAACAATCTCTACAAGTGTTCGTTTACATGATGTTCGGTACATGTCATAATGAGAATGTTACACCAAGCTGTCTCTAGAGGTGAAGCGCGCTCTGCTCTCTGTATAATAAATAAATAAACAAATACAATATAAAACTTGAAAATCGAAGTAGCTTGACAATCGCACAATATGCTAATCGACTCTAAGATGTTGCTCATCATTGCTCTGATGGTAAGCGCAATATCTAGGCACACGTAGAATACGTACCTGCAGCTCAACAATGCCTTGGGCATTCTGTATGGACATACAACTGCGCTTGGGTTTTTTTGTATCGTCTAATACACTCGCCCTTTTCGTTGAGTTGTTCCCTGACTTCATTTCACTCGGAATTTGCTCTTCAACCACGAACTCGATCGGACCGCCTGGGCACACCGTCTGGCGGGAATTCGGAATAAACCCTCAAGTAAAAACAAGTTGTAATCTCATGGTTTTCCGATTGATCATAAATATATGATGATTATATAATTTATTCTCTTTAGTATACCAGTAATATACTAAATGTATGAGAAAATAATAAATACTTATGGCAGCGTTGCAGGTATTCTCCGACCTTCTGTGCCAGGGTATAGAGGCGGCGTGGTAGTAGTAGCTCCCAGTAGTACAATGTCTCAAGGCTGATGATGATTGTTTCACTTTAGCGTTAATCCTGCATTTTTCAGTAGCTCCTCTTGAATATAGTGGCATCGTTTTTCACGTGCGAAGTTTTCCTTATTAATTTAAAAATACAATCATTACTGTAGATATCCTCGGCTGTCTCGCAATTTATCGTTTCTTATTTTTCTCTAATCAATGACCATCTATAACGCAACACGGTCGTGTAGTCGAACCGGACATATTACAATTCGAATTAAGCACGGGTACTTCATATTTTTAGTAACACACTTAACTGAGAATAATCGCCACCACATGTGATGGTCATTATAACTTTGGATACGACGCGAGGAGAGAAGCGTGCGGGTACCTCGACGAAGTCCTTGGTGACGGCGGCGAGGTTCTCGCGCAGGTAGGCGTAGAGGCGCTCGTAGGCCAGCTGGCGCGCGGCCCGCTTGGTGGAGGCGGTGGCGGAGCGCTCGTGGCGGCCCAGGCGCGCGCGCACCGTGAACTCGCGCAGGTGCGCCGGGCCCGTGTCGCCCACCAGCTCGTCCTGCACCGCGCCCAGCCGGTACTCCTCGCACAGCTCGCGCAGCAGCGCCACGTAGCTGCGCCCGCTCGGCCGCGCCCCCCCCTGCGAGCTCGGCGGCAGCGCCAGGCGCGGCGGGCCGGGCTCCGGCGCGGGCTCGGGCGCGGGCCCGGCGGGGCCGGCGGCGTGGTAGGGCGGCGGCACGCGCAGCCCGGCCGCCGCCAGCGCGCCCAGCGCGGCGCGCGCCGCCTCCTGCTTCGCCTCCTTCTTGGTGCGTCCGCAGCCCGATACGCTGACGCCGTGCACGCTGCAGCTGTACTTGAACGACTTCATGTGGTCCGGCCCTGAATTTCCAACACACTCATAGTGTGGCTCTTTTCCAAGCTTGATCATCATCTCCTGCAGCACCGTCGCTGGAGTTTTAATCATTTTATAGTCCAAAATTAGTGTTTAGAACAATGTAATCTGTTGTAAATAGACCCCCGGTGTACGGTGCATCTATGTGACCGTGTTGATGTTGATTAGATTTTTATATTAGCAATTCTAAATATGATTAATATATTTGTACCTATACAAAAACATCAAATGATATGCTACAACTATATTACTGACTTGTTTCACAATATAACTAAGAGCAGTATGCGCATAGAATTAGATAGGTACTGAATGTCATTGTGAGAAATCGGCAGTGTTGACCACTAAAATTGGTATATTTGTACCCAAAATTGTACGACGAAAAAAATACAATATCCAATCAAATTAGTTTATTTATCAAAAAATGAACTAATAATTCTACATACTTAAATGTAATTATTGAGTTTTCGTCAAGTCACATTTTATCACTTCTGCTATTTTTGTAGCAGGACAAATGGATTGTACCAGTTTCGGTAGGTGCTCCATAATAGTGATTGTGCTCAGCAACAAACGAGGCCAATTTTTTTTTGTTATGAAGTAGCATACGGGTATGCAGTCTATCTGCTGGTAAGTAACTACTGCAGCCCATGACATCTGTAATCACAAATGCGGTGCTACTCTAAGAACATAGTTCGAGTGCATCGTGTTCTGCGTATGCTGACTATCACACCCTTACACCGAAATACAAGTAGTGCGAACACTACTGCTTCACGGCACACATAGGTATTACGGTGGTGATTTCATATTCTTTGATGATACTGAGTGTGTTGATGAAGAACTATGTTTCTTTAGATTTTTAGACCATCTCAACTGATGTAATGTTAAAAGCCTTATTACAACTCTTACAATACGCGCAGTTTATGCCTTTAAGACTATCTAGCAGCCAGCCACAAAATTCGTCTCCCGTTCTTTTCTATAATGTTGTAGATATTTTTTCGTTTTGCACTCGTGCTTGTATTCGGTTTGTCAGGCGACATTTAAACTTAATAATCTTATTATTACCTATATTTTTTGTAGGCACTTTGCATATATAAACTTAAAGAAACTTTCTCTTCGAAGTTAAGGTAATGAATGAAAAAATAAACCCATTTAACAAGGGAGTTCGCGAACGGCAAAGCGTTTTAAACTTAGAATTGTAGGACTTAGGGTATTCCCCGAAATATATGCAACATTCTGTAATAACCATAAATTTAGTATAGATAGATCGGCGATGGAAAAGAGAAAAAGATAGTTATGCATACATAAGAGCGAGATAGATAGTTCAGAAGTCATTTTAAAGACAGTAACCCACACTAGCCTGATTGCCATTTGTAAAGTAGAAGAATTAGACTATATTTCAAAAAGTAATTTTGGCGTGTAATGTGGTATTATTTGAACGTAATGTAATTTAGTTACACAATTAGTGTCCGAATAAAGCTAATATATAAACGCAAACTCACAAAATCAATCAAATATTTTGTTTAAATATTAAGTTTTAATACTATCATAATAGTTTTGTACTTAAAGAGGTAGAACAAGTTATCGCCTATTCCGGTTTTAACGTCGTACATACATAAGAGTTGAAATTTTAAAGGAAACAAATACGTGAATTTTCACTCTTCATAAACTCACTTTTATAGATGAAAAGAGTGACGTTGCCGATAATTTTCTTTTTGATATCTCACCTAAGACAGGCAAAGGTAGCCTGCATATAGCTTTGATGTATTTCCAGGTTTCGGTTTTAGGAACATGAGATAACTTTTCGAGATTTAGATTGTATCATATTTAATTACTTATTTTACGCTATATTATATATTATAATATAAATTTCGATTTAATCTTTATATATACATATTATTTATTTCAACGTTCCTTGAATTTCATTGTCCAACAAAATATATTACACGATACGTAGATCTGATCTTTCAAATATATGTAAAAGTTACAATATAATTTTATAAGTAGTTTTTTCAGTATCACTCATATAAAGTTAACAAAACAAAGGTTTTTGATTTACCCTTAATCATTTTCACGTTATTTATGTATATTTGTAACCTGCACATAACAGGTCAACATCCGTCCACATTGGCGCTGATGTAGACGAAGGGTGTGGTATGAAACATAAATGTAGCTGTTGTAGACGAATTGAAGTATCCCGAATATCGAATGTAGAGATATTCTATGTATTGTTGTGTTTTTATTAATTTAATTACTGGCTCCATTATAATTAAGAATCTCATGTAGATTTACATAAATAAATCTAACTCTGTAATCACTAGAAACGGCCACAACCTAGCATTTCCTAAGTGTCGACTCCTAACTAGAAATTCATGGAAACAGATGGCAATGGCATGGCACTGGCAAATACGATTAGCAGTCTCGTGTATTCTCTTGGTCGTACTACAATTGTACTGTGTAATTAATTGTTCATAATACCGGACTTTTATAATTACTGCCGAGTGTATTTCCCCGAGCAAAAAAGTCGATGATCTTAAATATATGTATACACGTATATACGTATAACACGTAACGTACCTGTAACTGACATTCATGAAGTTTACATAAAATACCTTACAATGAAATAAAAGTTTTGAATTGAACTGAATAAAAATAAATACTGTACAAAAAACATAAGAGTATTTTATTTACTTTCCAACATAATATTTTAGTGGCCATTCATAAATAAACTAAAGCGTATGTAGTCCACATCAACTGTATAATAATAATCTATTTATTTATTTTATATACAACAATTACATTTTGTACTTGTATCATTGTTGCCTGGCAAATAATATGGAAAACATTTTTGCATTATCTTAATGCCGGTGTCCATGAACCACATTTATAATTAGTTGTTCTAAGTATGTTGTAGGACATTACAGATCTCGTTCATGTCAGGCCGGCTTCTCCTGTCATCCAGCAAGCACCTCTGTGATAAGCGATATACAGCATGAGCCTTGCTCCACTGCACACTGCGATCCAGCAAATGGCTTATGTCATTGTTCTCTGCACAGTTCTCGTCTACATACATTTTTATATTTATCTTCTCACCATTCACAACAACAAGAGGTTTCAAGCCAGTCAGTAGTTCTAGAAGTACAATACCATAACTATATATATCCATTTTCTGTGTTATGCTGCCCTGCCGGCCCTCGGGAGACATGTAGACCGAAGTACCCATCGGTGAAGTCACTTTGCAAGTTGCTTCATATTGTTTTGCCAAGCCAAAGTCACATAGCTTTGGTTGATAGTCATTGGTTAGCAGAATGTTGGCAGTTTTGACATCTCCGTGCATGAAGTTATTGTTAGAATGCTGTGAGTCTGAGTCGGAAGTCCTGCTAAGTTCTCTGTTACCACTGTTTGGCAGTTGTTTGTTGCCAGTATGCAAATACCTCAGACCCTCTGCAGTGCCCATCATTATACCGAGTCGGTGTTGCTCGTTTAACACTTTTTCTGCAATCTTCTGTTGCAATGAACCCCCAGAGATATACTCACAAATAATACATGGGGCCGGTCCATCCACTGAGTACCCCAAAATGGGAACTATATTTTTATGTCTGAATTGGGATAAATACTTCACTTCACTGTTAAATATCTTAGCTATGACTTCTGGCTCATAAAACCTAAGTAAATGTTGGTTGGTTCTTTTGATTGCCAGGGCTCCAATGGCTGGGTAGCGCCCCAAAAACACGTCGCCGAACCCTCCACTTCCTATTTTGCCTGGTGCTCCAGGGTATGGGTTGTTAGCGGGGTTTTCAGAAAAATCATTTGTGATAGCTTGAAGATCGCAATATCTGAAGTGAATCAAGTTTGAGTCAAGGAACACGGTATTATCTAACTCAATGTTGGGCGAGGGCTGCCGAAGCTCGACTGCATTGGTAGCAAGATTTACCTTGTTGCATTTATCTTCATTGATATGCTCATTTACATAATCACTTGATATTGCTTTGGTTGACATTTGACTGTAACTTTTACTAACATTTTCTTTTACATGTATGTGGTCAGATGGAGATATGCCGATAGGGTGAACTGAAGAAAATTTGATGAAATCACTGACTGACTCCATTTGCTCTGTAGATTTATCAATGTAGGGTTGCAGGTTAGTGATGTTGGGCAAATCTTCCGTCCTGACGGACTGCAAACCATAATAGGATGATCTTATTGGCTCAGTGGTTTGGTTTTGGTATTGATTCTTTTTGTAATTATTTGCATTACCAGAAAGTGCTCTTGCCGTACTTAATTGTTGTTGCAATCTCTGGTTTAGCATTTCTGTGATATTGGTAGATATCTGCTGCTCGGGTCCACCGGCCGGCCGCTGAGGTGCAGGTTCTTGCAGCAATGCAGCAATCTCGTCCCCCGCGCGGAACACGCCGGCCGCCACCACCACGTCGCGTAGCACGCCAAGCGTGGGCCGCGTGCGACCCGAAGTGCCCCACTCATCTAACAGGATCTCTGCGCACTTTTGGCTAGTGGCCTTGGCGCTCTCCTCAATCTGCCGTATGTGTTCCAGATTGTACTTAGGCTGGAAGAGGTCACTGTTAAGGTCATTGGGAATGATGGACATCACTTTCTTCCAATCATTGTTGATCTCCAAAATATCAACAATCCCACTCAGAGTACCCGCGGGAAGTTTACGCAGCTCCACGTTTTTTAACATGGCCGGCGGCTAAGTTGGTGTTTTACAAACTATAAAAATACAGGTGTACACTATGTGTCTAATAAAAATATTAAATAACTTATTTTTTGTTTAAGTTTTCCTCAAGTTCTTAATCTTCATTCATTAGCAAAACATCAAACTCAATGTATGTCAATGTCACTGTCATTTATTTAATTTTTTTGTTCAATTTATTACGACTTCGGCGTATTGCCATACAGCCTACCTTCATTGTTTTCTGAACACGACACTCGGACGAATCCCACAAAGAGTATTTTGGCGGGAATCTTCCGAGTGCCATGTTCGGTGTTGTGTTGGTGTTATTAAATTAGTTTACGTTGTCTTTAGTGTGATAAGTGGTAATGATTATCATATTAAGTGATTGTGTAGTGGACTAATTATGTGTAACGGCAACATAGACACTTGCGCGGTGTGAAAA
>DWIE01001740.1:0-10146 GCA_018248235.1 Choaspes benjaminii
CACAACAGAAATAGGTGTGGTGCGGGACCTCACCCGAGCGAACCTGGATTGGTTCTACCTCCGATACAACGGGATATCTATGCATACACGTGGCTATGAACTGATATCTTGTAATGTAATGATTATATTGTAACAACTTTATTGATGGTAGAACCTTTCCAGTATCACCACTACTGCTGTGAAACAGCTCTTAAAAGTTGTAATTCCTCTTGAAGGGCGTAAAGCGTAACGCACAGGGACATGAGACGACCAACGTAGCACTCAGGCGTAGCAATGCACTTGGGACTCACTTCAAACAGAACGATTGAGCTGTTTATAGTCAGCTGTGGTTGTCAAAGGCTGCAATTCTCACTTTTTTTTTATAGTAAAAAGGGGGCAGACGGCTCACCAGATGGCAAGTGATCACATTCGCCTATGAACATTTACAACACCAGGGGAGTTGCCAACGCATTGCCGGCCTTCTCTTTTTACACCTTCGAAGGTGCTGAGCTCTTAGTGGGTATCGAATCGCACAAAACCGGCTTTCATCAACCGGATCAGGTGCTTCACGAAGACGACAAAACCACTCACTGGGCCTCCTCGCGACGTCCCCGCAGCGGCTCCAGTACGCCGTGAGTAGTAGCACGGCGCCGCAGAGCGCGAACAGCGCCGCGCGCATGTTGACGCGCAGCAGCATCATGGCGTGCGCGTGCGCGTGCGCTCATCGCCACGCTCTGCCGTGCCGCATCACAGCATGCCGCCACCACCGCATCGCCTACGCACCACACACACACTAGTCGAGTATTTCCTCAATATGTTTTATGAAAATATGTGTAGCAAGCGGGTATTCAGTTCACGTGTTGGTAAGTGATCACTGCGGCCCATGACAACCGGAACCGATTTTAAATATACCCGTAGTTCTTAATGAGATGCTGGTACAAATGTTAGATTTTGATTACGTTACGGCTTTTAGTCATCCATCTGTATCGATTTATTTTATCGGTGTTACAATTTGTCCAAGTTCACCCGGGTTGGTACCTACACTATTTCTGCTGTGAAATTACCGAAAATGCTGAATTTTTATTTTTTTATTTGTTTATTTTTTTTAAAATGACTTAGTGCTAGGGTCACCCAGTGGCATTAACAACGTCACCTATCAATTGTGGCGAACAAAAGTGTTCAGCGAGAGAGAGGGTCCTGGACAATTCAAGTTAAATTTGGAAGAAAAGAATGCGTGAAAACAACAAGAGACAATGCCGAAACAATACACACATCGCGGCGAGATGAATTTTTCTAATTTTGCATCGTGTCTAGAATAACCTAACGGGTGGTAAAACGTGAATGTGTTCGACTGGGTCGGTACCACCGTCACGCATATTGGTGCCGCGACACAGTAGTGTTCGCACTACTTGTGTTTCGGTGTAAGGGTGTGATAGTCAGCATACGCAAAACACGAGGCGTTCGATCTATGTCCCCAAGAGTAGCACCGCATCTTTCATTACAGGTAATATGAGCTGCAGTAGCTACTTACCAGCAGGTAGACTGCATGACCGTGTGCTACTTCATAACATAAAAAAACAACTTCGCCACCATATTACATGGGATCTAAACTCAACTGTGCGAAACGTGTCGTGTTCACCTCTGCCTACACCAATAGGTTAATGCAAGTGTGAGTGATGCTTTTAAACATAATTTGTCATGTAAGTGGACAATGCATTTTTATGCAGTTGACTTTATCTACCAAGCAACATGAATTCCAATATGTGATGATGTCATGTTTACATACAGTTATCAATGTTAATTCAACATACACAAGCATATAGCAACATATCTGCCGGGATTATCCTTATGACTCGCGTTACACGTTTATAGAATGACATCATTTGGAATACGAATTACATTTATATTGTATAGAACTGGCAACACTGCATTATGACTATAAAGTATATCCTCTATATATATCCTGCCCAATGCAAAATACATGACAAACATGGAGTTGTGGAAACCAGCCTGAATTACCATACCATTTTTTTTTTCGTGGGGAAATCCATCATGGACACCTGACCCTGGGGAGAGTGTCAGGTGATGTCGGACTCCTACCGACTGAAACCCCACGGTGTTCCTTCACTACGCTGTGCTGAGGACACGGGAACGCAAGCATACTTCCGCGACGTCAGCAGCATACCATACCATCTTCTATCTATAAATCTGTATATTCATATGTGAAGCGAAAACTTTGTAACGCTTTTTAAGAAAATACATAGCGGTGTGAAATTTGGCCCAGTGAAAGTTTATATGGAGAAAGAGTGCAAGGACCAATTTTGTATAATAAGCATTAGAAATAGATTTAATGTGTAAAAAAAGACGTTACACACACTACTGCGTGTGTACACTGTACACACACACATACTTGACTAATATGTACACTCTTGTGTTTTTACCCAGATATGGTTGAATTTCGACCACTGGGAGACCTTTAGTTTATACACAAAAAGGATAACAGACTGACTGAGATATTCACGCACAGCCCAAGTTACTGGGGCCATGCCTGAAAATTTGCATGCGGGTTTTTACGTTGCATGTGAGCAATAAGGAAGGATTTTTGGAATATTGGAAATTTTGAACATGTGTCTTGCTGGCTCCAACTAGAAATAGGACAATTTTTACCTAAAATTTTTATCCATACACCAATTATACAGAGTTTAATTCAATAGATGGCGCTGTTGTCAAGATCGGTTTATAACAATAAATATTAATACGTGAAGTGAAACCTTTGTACCCCTTTTAAAGAAAACTAAGCAGACACAGGAGTGTGAAATAGGGCCTTTATGTACAACATATAAAACATGTTCAACATCATAATAATAATCAGTGCCATTTATATGTATCGTTTTCACACTTTCAAATGTCTTTTTTTTATTTATTTAACATTGCAAGTGTTGCCAGAAACCTATTTATGATGTGTAGCAACTTTTGTGAGCTGTTTCAGTTTGGAAGGTGTTGCCTACTGTCACAAGATACACAAGGCTATTAACTTCTGTCACAGACCTTAAGCAGACAGTAACTGTTTCAGGCCCATTATAGGTATGGGCTGCAGTGATCATTTAACATCAGGTGAACAGCATGAGTGTTCAGTATCCTCATTTCAATGATTAGTTGCGTTGTTAATATAACACTTATATTTTCTTTATTTTTTTATGGTAATAAAGCTTCCTTACGCCTTTATTACCCCATAATACGAAGGGAAGCTATTGATACATTCTTATGATATCACAGATCACCATAAGCACAGAGTCAAGTCAAGTCAAGTCAAATTCATTTATTCAAAACAAACATATTCCCAGTTGCTTCACTCGCGTTATACAAACTTTCATCCCCCTTTTCACCACCTTAGAGGTTGAATTTCGAAAAACCCTTCCATAGTGCTCAGCTACAGCATAAAGGGAACACGTATGCTGATTTTCACGGCCCTAGCCTTAGTAGTTTGTGCTGTGCATTGGACAATCAGTTAGTCATTTATCCTTTTTTTTGTATATATATATAGTTTATTGTTGAGTACTTTTTGAACATCTAAATTCAAAACAGCAACCAAACCCCAGCCTTGCAAGCAGCAAAACCGCGGCTGCAATAAGTGAGTCTCTTAGTCTCTTGAGAGAGAAGAGGGAGCTCTTAGGGCAACAATCATTATCCCACCCTTTGCCGCTTTCTAGTGTTATACTGAAAGAAGAAGCGGTGCAACAAACTCCCCAGTACACATCCCATATGTTTTTATAAGTTATAATAACATGTTGTCTAGAACATACAAATGAATATATAACTATTAGTTAAGGAATCAGCAACTCCAAAAAAACATTAACAAAAATTTATATTGGTTACACTTGACTTTGTATTTATCTTGACTTAAAAAAAAAAAGTGAACATTATGGATACTAAGTATTTATTATGAAGAAAAAACAACAATCAAGCATAGTGCACAATTTATAAACAATTGATGAACAGCTGTTTATGATTGCTATCAGATTTAAAATAAAAACAACTGTACTGACCAAATAATGTTCTTTTTTGTCAACTTTCCGCGCTGTCGGCGAAGTACACACAAATCACTCCCTTTTAAGGTCAAAAACGTAATCTAAACTGGTTCTCGGAGATTTGTGTGGGCGGCATAAATATTTATCTCACAGATTTAAATTGCATCCAAACACTGTTTCAAGCTGTACAATTATTATGCCGTTAGTATTTAGGTGCACGTAACTGTACAGAGAAAATATCTTGGATTGTTGGAGTAAGAAAAGTAAAAAAAATAATACTCACAGTGTTCATTGCAGTTCCATTACTATGAACAGTATTTCACAGAACTAATTATTACACACTTCGTTAACGTCACATTCACATACTTAATTATAAAACACTGCTGTATCACGATTTCAGGCTGTCCGAAGAGAACTTTCACAAATATTTTGCTTCAAATATTTACGACAGAAAATGTTGATACTCGGTCAACGTACTCCCGTCCGTGCGCAAGGAATCAGTTTGACGTTTGACAATGACAATATGGCTTACTTGACACCAAATTGACGGCGCTGATCTTTGACAGTTTTTTTTCTTATGGGTTGGCGTTTCGGCTCTTGGTCATTTTGCCAATGACAAGTTTAAGATTTTTTTGATAGTTGTTTTCATTACAGTTTACATTTCTCTAATCTATATGGAAGTCTTTTAGCCATTTTTAAAGGAGTTAAGGAGGTACTTAACTGTCAAATGTATGGCGTGAATTAATTTTAAAAATAGAATTTTATCGACTAATCATTGTAGACTTATTGAATGACATCTTATACTTAAGTATATTTTAAATATTTTATACTGATTATTGTACTATTATTTTGAAACAATACAATGCTATCTAAATTATTGAGACCAGTGGCATGCATACCAAAAAATATTTTGGTAGCGCGTAAAATAATCGTAGCACGTACCGTTCCGCCATGTAGAACATCAAGTGATATGCTTCCGCCAACCCAGTATGATATGCCGATACCGAAGAAGTTTCACCTTTCGTATGCGTTGAGGGTGTACTGGGAAATTATACCCTTGTTCCTAGTGACTATGACGAGTTTAGCTATTATGTTTTTTTCGATTGCATGGGCTTGTAAAAACAAGGTAAGCTTTTAAATGACCAAGCACATTTTTAACAATTATACTTATATCAATTAGCAAAAAGTAGTTGAAGTAATTTTATTTATAGAGTAATGTGATAAAAAATATTGATATAATTATGCTTTTTTTAAAGGTGGATGTAGTTTTTACAACCCATAATCGCAGATATATATCTCGTACCATGGATCTGCGGAACCCGTCGGTTCACAAGCTTGTTATAATCAACCAACGCTACGAGCCGTGGCCCGAGATGCAGGACGTGCTCGACAAAATGGTGACAGCTGAGAAGAGGGCGCTAGTGCGCATGCAGTCGTGCGCTCACGCTTAGCCATTTTATCTGATTGAAAACCAAATTTCACACAATCTATAAAATTTCAGATTTAAAATGATAAAGCATTGAAATATTTATAAGTGTTTTCTTATCTTTATTTTATGATTTTTTCAGTTCTACTTTATTTCCATGAAGAATTTTATATAATGAAATAATCGAGCTATATATATTTTATATTATATATAATGAAATGAAACAATAAATAAATACGTTGTATGAAAAATTTCGAGTTGTTAAATTTTTAAGCGGTTACAAAGGACACAACAATACAACTGGATATAGGAATCCAAGCGTGATGTTTAAGTTTCGCTGGTAAGTAAGATTGGCCTCCAGTGGCGTCTTATGATATGCTGATCTCATTAGATGAACACACGAGGACTTTATTGCTGCGTCAACAATTATAAATTTTAATAATAGTATCTCAGTAAATTATCTAGTATTTCATCGGGGATACCTAAATATGAATCTTAATGCACTAGCTATCAGCGGAATCATGCAATTATGCGGATGCATTCAATAACCATATACGACTTCAAATAAATTCTTTATTCAAAGAATTAAACAAAGAACAAGAAAAATGTTTTTGAAACACAAATACTTGAAAATATTATGATAATTTCTTTTGTATAACGAAATCACACTAATCGTACGTTACAAAAACAATACTCTTTTTTTATATCACAGTACAAACACATCTACAAGAACATTTTCGTTTTATACGTCCTCGGTGGTTCACCAAAACTTGATCTGTCTCTGCCAAGAAGAGTCTTAATAAGAAGATTCCGCGGTGAAAACGGATTCCTCTTGTAGAACAGTTTCTTTAGCATCGCATTCCTCATTTTAATGTCGCCCTCAGCCAATTGCTTTTGTGTTTTGTAAGAAAACTTTAGCGGGTCTGAGTTACTTTGCATGGCTTTTGCTTGTAAATTCTTCCAGTTGAAAAGATTTGCTCCAGGTTTTTCTTTGGATGTCTGTATCGCGTTCTGCTTTGGCGGTTGCTCGTGAACTTGCTGCATGGGTACCTGCATTTTGTTAGTGAACTTCTTCAATAGTGACATTTTTCTTACACTTTGAGTACCGATACTCTTCACTTCGATTTCTTTTAAGCACAGAGGGGGAGGGGCAGCGGTGCAATGAGGATCATAATAGCTGGTACAGGGAGGCAAATGATGAGTAGCTCCATAATGCGATGGAGCTTGGTACCCATGAGGTGGTCTAGGATACGAAGTATTGGTTTTGGTAGTTGGGTGTTTCGCGTGACAAGATCTCGGGTCGCAATTTGGTAGATGACCGTAGTATTCGTATTGATGCGGTTGAATCTGATGATGCATATGTGGTGGGATAGGAGGGGGGTGGAAGTATTCTTGGCCATGCATCGTGCAGTTCATAATATGCTGCTGGAAAGGCGGTTTTAACTTAGCTTTTTCAATTTCCGTACTACTGTCACTTTCACTGAGCTCTTCGATGACGTCGTTTTCATTTTTCTTTAAGAGTCCAATGGATCTTAAAATATTTTTGAACTTATTACCTTTCACCTGTAATGAAAAAAAATACAATCACTACATTAAGGACCGTCTTTCAACAATTGTGCTGATCAAAGCATTACATGATATACCGTGATCTATATCTCATTTAAATAATGTTATACCTTATTAACTTCTGTACATTCGCTACTATAGTCAGATTCAGTAGATGATTGAGCTGTAGTTCCTTCAACGCTCCCTTTCTCAAGTACTGTATCAGAGTAACAGGTGTTAGCAGCGATATGCGTATCCGTAGTCACACGAGATCCAATCGCCTCACAGCTCTTGGAGTAGCACTTCATAGTTGTCCCCACCTTTGCATCGTGTTTAGACGCTTTGGAACTACCACCAACACTTCTGGACGTTACATTCCTATCTTCATTATGAAATTCTTTGCGGGGAGTCGTCGAGTTGGTAACGTGACTCAATTCTCTTTTCTGAAGGGAGTTAGGATTTTGTGACAGAAATTTATGGATTTCTTTTATCAACTTCTGCGTCTCTGTATTCGTCGTGTCTGAAGATGTTATATTTTTTTTGCAGTTATTCGAATCGTAGCAAGGAGGTTCTTTAGAGTTATTGGCACAGGCAGCACATGTAACGCTCGGACTTTGCATTACGAAACCATTTTGCATGCAGTTCATAGGGCATACGGGGAGTAATGGGTAGCAACATGGATTAGTATATGATAGCATAAAAGGTGGTAAGGTACATTGCCCAAAGCTGCAGTTATTATTAAAACTGTGTCCACTGTTTGGCATTATATTCGTGTGTGCATGTGCTTCCGAATTGTCCAGAGTTTTTGGGGTACAGTTCAATTTGTCATTTTGTGAAGCCTCCTTCTTAATCTCCTGCAGGAAGTTTTGGAGGATGTCTTTGATTTCACTCAACGTTTTATCTGTTTTATCTGCAGACAAATCCGTAGTCTGTGTATTTAATGTAATGTCGTTAAGATTATTATTTAGTTCATTTGGAAAAAGTTGATATTGTAGACTCGTACCTTCTAAATTGCCTGGTTTTTGATTGTTTGGAATTTGTGATTTATGAATTCCTTTCTCTTTTCGGTTGTGACTAAATACTTCTGACGACATATTACTGTCGATACCGTTATACTGCATAACTGGCCTATACTTTTGTTGATTTTTCCGTGGCAAAGCATCATCATCATCGGTATGATACTGGGCTTTCAGATTTAGGCGTGGTCTTAGTGTTCGCGGTGACGGCGGGACTTCCCTGTAGTTTTGATGTACGAACGTATTATCTTCCAAAAACTTCCTTCTAGATTTAGGGCTACATTTTTCTTTCACTGGTACTATATCGTACATAGCAGAATCATTGTAATCGTCTAAGCGTTCTCTATGACGTCGATGATGTCTATGCTTTTTAGAGCTGTAAAGTCTCGTGTCACAAATGCTACGTATGTCGCTAAGGTCGTTACAGCACATGTACCTTGAATGCCGTCGGTGTCTGTGTTGATTGTAACAGCATGAACACAATTCGACATCTTCTTGTACATTTTCACGACCAGTAAAATCCTGATCTCGGCAAACTGGAGCCGAGAATTGACTATAGTCAGATTCCCTTCTACCAAACAATTTAACTGGCCTATACTGCCTCCTGATTATATCCGTTATAAAGTCTTGATCTAGTTCGTTATGCGTGTATTTACTTCGATGTTTTCTTTCCGTGACGTGTAAATTTTTGTTTCTTGTTAAATTATTATCATTCGTTTCTATATAATGATTTGTAAGTCGCCTCGCGCCGCAGGAACCAGCATCCGGGCATCGTGATGAAATTCTGGGATCATTTAACGTATGAAAGCTTGTGGTGGAGAAGCTGGCTGGCAAATTGTGACGTTTTGGATAATGTTTATGACCTTGAACAGTTAAATCGCGAGTTTCTTGTATAGTATCCAATCTATCGCATCGCTTATTTTTCCGTCTCGTTTTAATTTCATACGCATAATTTTGATCTTCCATTTTGTTTTGTGGGTCTACATTAGCACCATTGTCATCGATGTTAAGAATTATTTTGGACGCGCATCTACTATCATTTGACCTTTGAATCTGATCTTCAGATGATTGGTATATAATTTTTGTTTCAGCTTCCTTTAAGCTTGCCTTTGACTTATGTGTATCTTTGTTAAAATATATGTCATTGTAAGATCTAGGTGCTGATGAAGTGACCGTATTGGGTTCTAACGTTTTCTCAAAACAAGCTAAATCTCGACAATGTTTACTGACTGTGTTCAACTGGTGTTCTATTCCTACTATTTTGTGCTTCAACTCCGACACGGATATTGTCGAATTAATTTGAGTGTCTGGTTGAGAGGAAGAACCTGAAAGATTAAAAGGCGTTCACTAGAAATAGATTTAGATAGATATATAACTCTTTTTTTTTAATGTTATGATGTAGCATACGGGTTTGAAGTCTACGTGCTGATAAGTAGCCACTGCAGCCCATGAAATCTGCAGTCACTGATGCGGTGCTACTCTTGAAGACACAGATCGAATGCCTCGTGTCTTGTGTATGCTGGCTATCACACCCTAACACCGAAACACAAATAGTGCGAACACTACTGTTTCACAGCACAAATAGGTGTGACAGTGGTACCGACCCAATCGAACATATTCATGTTCTGTTTCGGTGTACGGGTGTGATAATCAGCATACGCAGACATGATGCGTTCAGTCTATGTCCTCAAGGGTAGCGCCGCATCTGTGATTACAGATGTCATGGGCTGCAGTAGCTACTTACCACAGTGTGCTACTTCATAACATAAATGTTTCATAATTTAAATAGTAACATTACACAAACACATAGTCACAACTTTCGCGTTAAAAAAAACTTACCTAGAGTTCGTCGCAGGAAGTTTTTGATGGCTCGGTAACGTCGCTTGGTCCGGGGCGATATGCGGCGACGCGGGGTCCGCAGATTCATCACCCGGCCAACCTGAGAACGTGGTATACACTAACAGAAATGAGAATGTAATGGCGGTAGAACCCATCCAGGTTCACCCATGTAACTACACCTAATTCTGTAGTGAAGAAGTTTCTTAGAGTTGAATCAGATTCAAAATTCAGGTTGCCAGCACGCACAGGATACATGAGGCGACCGACTTAGGCTTCAGAAGTAGCAACTCGGCTTTGACCGACTCCAAAGAGG
>DWIE01001741.1:0-10145 GCA_018248235.1 Choaspes benjaminii
TTATTTCCTGAAAAAAAAAAAAAAATGGGCCCCAAAAACCTGCCACTCCCCTCCCAACATCCCCACTCTGCTAGTAAATCCGCCATTATAATAAAATGCGAACACTTTAGCTACAGAAGCTCCTCTACTCAATAATTAAAACAATTTCCCCTGATCGTTACCTATAATTATGGCAACATTAACAACGTATCAACTCCAATCTGTTTACAAAGCGCACTGACGTTTTAAAATAAGTTGAAATGTTGTGGCTACACGAGATGTGGCCGGTCAAGGGTTTATTTAAAAACAAATTAAGCTTGCGAGACAGGAGGCACTCAAGACGCCCGCCATAATGACGACAAGTGCGAAAGGGCAAGTCATCTCGGCTAACGATGGGATAACGAGTGTGGAGTGACCAGTTTCCGATTGTAACGTTTAAATTTGCTCACACATCCATACTCAAAGGACTTGTGACGCCTACACTGACACAAAAGCAATGAGAATCGGCAGGTTATTTCAGTAGTCAGCGCCTGATGGATGACAGGCTTATTCGCTGTACGCTGATTTATTGATAGATTAAAAAGTTATGTCATTATGGATGATTCACTCTTAGTTATAAAGTATACCTTTATTCTTAATGCCGAAGGAATTGATATTTCCATGCTCCTGACTTACTGCTATTCAATGATTGCTTCGATAATTCATAGCACTTAAATATATAGGTACATTTTTACATTAATACTGAGTAAGCTTTATTATAACAGTCTCTGTACCTCAGAGGTTGATCATTGATCCGCTTTTGAAAGCGGAATTGCTGAACAAGAGAGAGGGTTTGATTCTCGTGTGAGTTTTTTTATAAGGAAAAAATGCCCGGATTTGGATAGTGTCCGATAACTGCTAATATGCTCGACCCCTATTACATGGAACCTAAACATATCAGACCCTTAAAGCCTAAAGGTAATCTACACAGCCTGTACCTTAGGGTAAACAATAAAGTGACTTATACATTGTGGTGGGTACCTAATATAATAATAATAATATTATATAATAATAGATAATTGCTATAATATGCATGGCACAAAGGGTCTGAGACGGCTACCAAGAAATAAATACTTGCACCTAATTTAGGTTTTGATTGATAGCCCGCCACTTCGTTATGTAAAATGTATTATGTTAGTCTAGTTTGCAATATTGATGTTAATACATTGTCACGATCATAACAAGTAATAAACCATGGCCTTCTTCAATGATACAAAGAGAATTGACGCGCCGATCGATCACTGTAGGATCGAATGTCGCATTTGTTCTTAATAAATTTCTAATTCCGAATTTCTAATTTCCAAGAGTCATAATCTAGCATTCACATTATCTAGCACCTATATAATATCAGTAATAAAATCAATTAAATAAAATACAATTTAGTTAATAGTAAGCTGAAAAAAATAAAACTGAAGTCACATGTACAATTAAAAAATCAACATTGACAATGACAATCTTGACATTTGACCATTGTTATCTGACAGCTGCAGGGACATCCGTTTCGTTCGAACACTTCGAATCGAACGATGCCCCGATTTCGCTGATAAGGATACGCTCGCTACAATAAGATCACGTTAGCGCGATAGTAACTGATTTATTGTTATTGAAAATGGGTGTGCAGACTGAAAAGGTGTTGCAAGTGGTGTCGGGGTGGGAAGCTGTGGAGTTGGCGTTCCAGTGTGTGTTTATCGGCTTGTGGCAACTATTACAGCTGGCGATCCGAAGGTTATGGAAAGGGCGCAGGAAGGAATGGACGAAGAGTGTCCCGCCGGTGGAGTTGGCGGTAGACTCTTCTGTGGGCGTGCACTGCTACATTAAAATAATGGTCAGTTTTTATTGATACCAACGTGCATATATTTGGTAAACCTGATGGCATCTGCAGCGTATGGTCTATGACGGTCAAAAATTGTATTTTTGGTGGATTTAAGTTCGAAAGTCCCTTTGCCCTGTGGGCTTGGTTTCACGCCCTTGCATCAAAAAACAGTATTAGAATACTGCTGTATATTGTGTAGGTTTGCGATCATGTGAACCTGTCTGTAAAAGTTTTACTATCTGTAAAAATTGTACCTATAAAAAAAATGTATATAGAGGAATAGTTATCTTGAATTCTCCATGTTGTGTATAGATTGTTTTTGTGTTAAATATTTTAATTTATTGTTTCATTGAATAAATTATGTTATGTTCTGATTGTGAACAAAATCTGTTATATTGACTAGGAAATACAATTTATTATGATAAAACTTGTCCAATATATTCAATAAGGTGATTTCACAATAAATAAGTAGGAAACACCTTGAACTAAAATTTTAATTCAATGATAAATACTGCACATAATATATTGGTAGTTCAATGATTTATAGGATATTTTTACAATATTAAAAATCCTCAAAATATTCTTAAATGAAATACAGTTCCAAATTCAAATTCAAAATTTTCATGATTTTGCTAATCACTGCTGCTATGGTTCGCTATGGCCAATATTAAGATGCATATTCCAATTGTTTTCATGAAATAAAAAACATAACCACTTGTCAGAACTTAGTTTTTCATTACATGCAGCTACTTATTATTAGATATGTGAGCCCATGTGAAAATCATTTATTTCATATAAAATTCATTTATTGCCCTCCTTGGCACTATTCTAGAGGCTAGAAAAATTCGCCCACCCTCCATCATGTGCTACTACATAACAAAGAATCAAACCCCAGTTTTTTCAACATAAGCTGATTTAAAGCCACATTGTTTTTAGGGTGTAAAATACCACTATGTTGAAAGTGGTCCAAAAGATGGTCAGCTGGTATTGATACTCCGTGATGCACCAGACTCTAAAACGATGTGGTCTCCCTCATGGTCCTCTGTAGTGGGACGATTAGTGGAAACCGATCACCACGTGGTCACACTAGACCTGCGAGGCACGGGTGGCAGTGAAGGGGGTAGCAGGAGTGATCTATCACCACCTCAGGCAGTTGAAGAGTTGACAGCTTTGCTCCATGCATTGGGAGTGTCAGAGAATAGACCAGCGATTGTTATTGGCTTTGGGATTGGTGGTATGCTAACATGGTAAGTTGACTAGAGAGATTGGAATTTTGAATATAACCGGTACTCACTATCTACTTCTTTTTCACCAACATTTCATGATCCATGCATGTGGGTTGAAATATCTATGGTAACTATTCAAGCATGACCATGCTAATTGATTGAAAAATGGACAAAATGAAGTAGTTCCTGAATACAAATTGTTTTTAAAATGTGTGATATGTGCAATGAATAAAGTTTAAAATCATGTATATTGGAGTTTTGTAAAATTATTTACATAATTATAATCAATTACATTTAGATTTTACTATAATACATTTTGGTGCGGTGTGACACATAATGGAACTCATCTTAATCCTGGAATAGGATATAGATCTGACTACCTCCGGGTTGCAGACGATTATGCCGTTTGTGAGTCCGCTAACTTAGCGGGTTCGATTCCCGCGGCGGACAATTTTGTAAATTGTTTGGCATCTAACAATAAAACTGGTAGAACAAATGTCGGACTTTAATATATTAAACTGGGACAGTACAAACCTATTTGTGCCGCGAAACAATAGCATTCGCACTTTACCTATTCGATGTGATAGCCAGCATGCAAAACACGAGGCGTTCGATGTTTGACATTAGAAGTAGCACCTCATCTGTCACAGATGTCATGTTGCAGCAGTCATTAAGCACGAGATGGACTGCAAGTTCATAACATTAAAAAAAATATCCGAAAAAAAATTATCTACAACGATAACGTTACAGGTAACTGCTGGCAAAGAATACATAATTATAATACGTCTGTCAGGTATCTCGTGCACTGCAAAGGCGCTCTGATCAACAAATTCGTGGTGGTGGGGGCGCCTCACCCGAACCTGTACTGGCAACACCCGCCCGCCGCTTTTTGCGACCGCGTTCTCCATTTCATACAGTGGCCATGCCTTCCGGAGAGCTGGCTAGCGGACAACGAAGTACAGGAAGAGGGCCGCTGGGCGAGCTCCCGAGCCCGAGACTGGACCGGAGCCCTACACTATGTTAGAGGCGCGGCGTGGTGGCGCATCGACCCGGAGCACCGCGCGCGCCCCCGCGGGCTGCTGGTGGGCGCGCGCGAGGGGGGCGCGGGGGGGGCGGCGCAGCTGGTGGCCAGCGCGCAGCACTGCGCCAGCCCGGCGCTGCGGCTGGTGCGCGCGCCCGACCCGGCCGACGCCGAGCTGCAGGCGCTGCTGCTCGACTACTTGATCGGTAAAGAGAAGCCTTCACCACCAGACTCCACCTCGGGGAGGTCGGGGCTGATGAACCGTGTGTTGGGCGCTGTAGCTGATAGAGGGAGAGGTCTCACGCGGTTAGCACTTCCCGTACACGCATGAGACGTTTAGGATGTATGATCTTCTATAATGTGCTCAGTGCTGGTGGTAGAGCCTATCCGGGTTCGCCCAGGTGTCAGGTTAGATGTGTCGTGGGATAGAGTTTCTTCTACTTGTGTTTCGGTGTAAGGTGTGATAGCCAGCATACGAAGAACACGAGGCGTTTTATCTGTATCACATGAGTATCACCGCATTTGAAATAACAGATGTGCAGGGCTGCAGTAGCCACTTACCATCAAATTGACTGCAAGCTACTTCATAACATAAAAAACGATTTGTGTTTCGGTGTAAATTGTGATGCCAGCATTAGGGGAACACGAAACGATAAAAAAATCTGTGCTGAAAAGTAGCATCCCATAAAAAGTACCGTACATCTAATAATAAGTGAGCACTGCAGCTCATGGCAACCGTAATCGACTCTAAACAGATCCACCGTTCTGTTCGAAGTCGGTCACAAGTGCGTTGCTATTCCTGAGGTCTAAATTGATCGCGTAGTATATCCGGTGTGTGCCGGCTGCCACACCCTTCTAGCTTCCATCTATGTCCTCAAGGGTAGCACCACATCTGTGGTCATAGATGGCATGGGCTGCAGTAGCTACTTACCAGCAGGTTGACTGCAAGCCCGTGTGCTAACACATAACATAAAAAAAGCTGAAACACATCTCATAAGAGGTATTTCAAAGGAGACATTGGTGTGGTGGTGGTACTCATCCAGGCGAACCTGGATAGATTCTACCACCGATGTTATATGCAATTCTATACTCACTCTTGGTCACAATAGAGTGACTATATGAAGCTACACTTGAGTAAAGATTCAATAATGGCGTTGCTCAATTATTACATTGGATAAACGCGATTAAAAAGCAAAGGTCGTGCGTTATCAGCTACTGATAACAGGTCAGGAGACTGTTGCATGTGAAAGTACATAAAATTGATTTATATGTTACGATACGTGGGACATTATCTCAGGGCGCTTATTAAATATGGCCACCAGTGTAAAAAAGGTGTATGTGCAAATCAGGAGCACCGAGGCAATGACTGGAAACTGTTGGTAAAAGCTTAATCATCGGTAGAATCTATCCAGGTTCCTCCGGGTGAGTACCACCACCACACCTATTTCTGCTGTGAAATAGCTCTTATGAGTTGTGTTTCAACTTGAAGGATGTGGCAACCGGCATAGACTGGATACACAAGGGGAAAACTTAACCCTCAAGAGTAGCAACGCGCTTGTGACCGACTTTGAATATAACGATGGATCTATTTAAAGCCGGTTACAATTGTCATGGGCCGCAGTGGTCACTTAACATCGGATGAACTGCATGCCCGTTTGTTGCTCTAATTGTAATAATAATTCATTCTTTAATTTACGAGGTTTTGTCCGAGATTTGGTTCGCATTTTATATCATCATTTACGTAATCCCGTATACCAATTTTCATTAAGATCGATCATGCTGTTCTTGAGTTATAACGGGCTATACAGACGGGCAGTGATTTTAAGAAATGGTAAAATTTATATCAGTGAATTATAAATTTAATATATAGAATTTTACATGAAAAATAAGTACCAACAGACTATACAGATTTATATAGTAGCGTAAATTCTATGCCTCCGTGGCGCAAGTAACCACTGCTGGTCTGTCTAACGTGAGGTTGCGGGTTCGATTCCCGCGGCGAAACGAATTTTCCTTAATTGTTTCGTGGCCCTTTTTGCACTCACGGTAAGTAAACAATGTAATGATTCTGCAGTTGTATTAATTGTTTATGCAAGTGTAGTCCGAAGATTGATAAGTTGTGACAATTAAAGCGAATTTATTTCGTCTCGTATAAGGGTTGTTTACAATTTTTTTTATGTTACATGACGTTACGTAGCTCCTGCAGCCTATGACATCTGTACCAAGACTACGGATGCAGTGCTCCTGCCGAGGTAATAGAATACCTCGTTTTCCCATATGCTGTCTATCACACCCTTACTTCGAATACAAATAGTGCGAACACTACTGTTTCACGGCACAAATAGGTGTGTCAGTGGTACCTAGTCGCACATGAAAGTTCTGCCACCTATAGATTTTATAGTAGAATATTTTTAATAGAAAACTTCTAGATTTAAAGGCTCAATTTTGTCAATATTTTTTTCTGATATAATGAACCATTTTCACAATTTTCAAAATCAATTGTTGGATTTCGTTTACCTCTTACCAATTTATTAATTTACTATAATTATGATCCATTTTAATGTGATTGCTATGAGAACATTTATTTTAGGGCACATACCAAATATTCAGCTGATGTTTTTTGCTGATGTAGGCCACAATCTTGCATTTTTCCCAATTGTAACGGTTTACTCGTGGCAGAATTACCAGCAGGCTAAATATGCTAGATGCTAGGGCAGCAAATTCGGTGCCATTTCTTTAGGTGTCACAGTCATTAAAAAATAATTTTGTTAATGATAATAGAGCAACAAACGGGCATGCAGTTCACCTGATGTTAAGTGACCATTGAAGCTCATGAAATAGTAAAAACTCAGTCTCTACTATGTTTAATATATAGAAAAATAGCCAAACAAATTATAAACAAATAATAAATACATGATATCTAAAGAGCAAAACAGATTTTTCAATTAGTTGAGATACAAATTAGTAAATTGCTAGCGAGATTACATTGGAGATTTTAGATTATTTATGTATTTCAATAAGTGTGTTGTAAAATTAAATGTGTGATTAGGGAAATGTATGGAACGTGTAATTGTACTATTAGTACCGATAATGCAAGTCATACATTTTTTTTTATCTAAAATGAATTTAATTAAATAATGTTATAACAATGTAATTTCCTACCATGAATAAATTATGTATTTATTTATATACAAATTAATTAATTAGTTATTATATTAATATATATTTGAACTGTCCCAAAATGTGCGTAGGTTATATATGTTTTACATAAAACATATATTCTGCCTTGTTCAGATGGACTAATTTTGCTTGAAAACAAACGATTAATGGCCTAGTATTAGAGGCTTATAATGTTTGTGCCAGCATGCAAAATTCGCCCTTCTGTACTAAGCCTTGATATCTAAGGAGTTCCTATATAAATAGTGATGTTTTTGTATGTGTAATATATTTTTCCACCATTATTCAGAGCCAAAGACTATTTTTTAATGGCAATACTGAGATATAACGTGTGATTATATATCTGATGTATGCTAAGTGATATGTGATTATATATTTGTGAAATGAAATAAAAATACAATAACAAGTGCAAATGCTTTTTATTACGCAATATGCCCACAAAAAGCTAACCGTTTATAAATTTTCACTATTCAATATTGTTTTATATAATATTCACAAGTCAATAATTTCAGAAATAGCCGCTTAAAGATATTTGTGCGCCTCCAACGCGCTAACGAAGAAGATATTGTACATATCACAAGAGCCCTTTGTTCGGCTAGTTACAACAGCACTGATCCAAGCAACATTTTGTTATCGACATAAATGGTAACGATATGTTTACATTGGCTGAGCTTGCCCGCGCAATGAGAATCCACAGAGTAGGTACATCCATAGTTTCGGAGATTACCTCTCACATGCAAACCTACAAAACTTTACCTCTTATAAGTGTTGATTAATAAACTAGCTTTTGTCCGCGACTTCCTTCGAGTAGATTTCAATTTACACTATATTTCTATATAATGGCTATGTGCTATTTCTGATACATAACCTACAAGTTGGTAAAGTTTCATCAAAATCCGTCCAGTACTTTCCATCCATCATCACAAATTGTAGCATGTATAACATTAGTACGATTGACAGAAATATTCAACATTTAATTAACTTTTGCACTCGATGACAAAAAGACAAGCCCATTTTTTTTCACAACGTCATTTGGATCACTTCTGTCATTACATAGCCCATTATACATTTTTGCGCTAAATGTTCTACGAGTCTTATAACAGCGTTCTTACTGCCCGTATCGTTTCACTGAACGCCTATACAATATTTGTGCGCACAACAAAACCGACAAAAAAAAAATGCAGACATATAACACGTTGGATGATGCAACAACGCTGTTATAAGTTATAAAATATATAAAACATAGACCCGCCATAGTATTAATTATTCACGCATTTTCTCATAAAAATATATAAAAACACACGTAACATAAATGCGGTTATAGAATACTGGACCGTAAATGCATTCATTCTATATTGTAGATAGCGCTAAGAATTTCCTTCATCATCTAAGAAAAGTAAAGCAAACTGTAAAAAATAATTCAGTGACCTCATGGTATCAAGCAACTGGACACATGAGGTGACCAACTTAGCCCTCGAGAGTAGCACCGCACTTGTAACCGACTTTGGATAGAACGATGGGTCTATTTAAAGCCGGTTACGGCTGTCATGGGCTGTAGTGGTCAATTAACATCAGGTGAACTGGATGCTCGTATGCTACTCTAATTTTTAAATTTAAAAAAAACAAATTTGGTCTGGTTACAAATTTCAATTGGCGTAAGGTGGCAAATTTTTTAACATTTATCATATTTTTTATGTTATGAAGTAGCACACGGGCTTGCAGTCTGCCTGCTGGTAAGTAGCTACTACAGCCCATGATATCTGTAACCACAGATGCGGCGCTACCCTTGAGGATATAGATCGAATGCCGTGCGTTCTGCGTATGCTGGCTATCACACCCTTACACCGAAACACAAATAATGCGAACACTACTGTTTCACGGCACAAATAGGTGTGAAGGTGGTACCGACATAGTCGAACATATTCATGTTTTACTACCCGTATGAATAATACATATTCCTCGTTTCTTTTTATTTTTTTATAGGTCTGTGCGGCGTATAAAATAATGATTTCTGGTATAAATAGGATCATTAAATTCAACGGATACATAAATTATATTTGTATCTCCAAGTTCTATTATAATAATTCGATCGTTCTTGGTTATGTAAATTTAAAATGAGTACGGAATTTCTAACACTTGTTCATTATGAAGTAGCACACGGGCTTGAACTCGCTACATCCCATGACATCTGTAACCTGTTTGCGGTGCTGCTTCTGAGGATATTGATGGAACGCCTCGTGTTCTGCATATGGTTTCACACACTTACACCGAAACACAAGTAGCGCAAACACTACTATTTCACGGCAAAAATAGCTATGACGGTGGCACCGACCCAGTCGAACATATTCATAAACTAAACAAACTTTATACAGAACGTATACTTAACTCTATGACGTGTCTACATTTTATTCAAATAAATTTCATTCCTCTAAATTTCAACCACATTAGGCCTAAAATATCTCAAAAACATCAAATAGGCACGCTTCCAAATACTGCAATTGTCTTACTCTAGTATAAAAAAAGGGACAGGAAACCAAAGACTAGACGTAAGGCGGGGATAGAATATCAGTCGAATTTTGTTGTAGACGATCAAAAACGAAAAGGAACTACAAAACAGTCATCAATAATAATAGAAAAATTACGAAGGTCCCATTTTCAACATTATTCTGCGGCACAGATAATATTCATAAAAAAATTAGATCTCTATGGCAACTGAGTTGAAATCAGATATAAGTTTATCGTTTCTACAAATTAAATATTTGAGGGAGTGTTTTGGCGGGAATCTTCCTAGCGCCATGTTCGGAGTTGTGTTCGTGTTATTTAATTAGTTCACGTTGTCTTTAATGTGATAAGTGGTGATGATTATCATATTAAGTGATTGTGTAGTGGG
>DWIE01001742.1:0-10142 GCA_018248235.1 Choaspes benjaminii
CACACACATACTTAACTAATATCTAATCTCTTTTGTTTTTACACAAAATGGACGAATTTCGACCACTGGGCGCATTCTAGTAGTAATTCTGAATTACAATTAAAATTTAATAGATACTAATAACCTATTTCATACCTTAACTTTATCACAAGTAAACCTATTTCGTACCTTAGCTTTATCACAGGGGTTATAAAGTCAGAACCGTTTTAATTGCAGTCAAAAAGTTTCAATCAAAATGGTTAATTAAAAAGCTCTCGAGGATAATGTACAAAATATTTTAAAACCGTAAATATCAGTTCATAATGAGCTTGTTAATAATAGATGGATGAACATAGTGAACACACAGCCGCCTTTGTCCCACTTTATATTAAAATGTTACAATATTTGACGCTTGCACTAAAACGTTATGCATAGTATTGAAAATATCCTTAAAAAATATTTTTTGTGAATAAGTACGACGCTGAACCTACACCTACCTACTTCATAATTATTATTTTAATCTCATATATTAAATTGCCAATGATCAGCTCAAAATGTGAAACCATTACCAGGTTGAACATAAAATAAGACATAAATGTGCCCAGTTATGGCACTCGTCTCTCCTATCGCTCATAACAGAACCTATCCTCTCGATAAATTGAAAACGTTATGTACCAATATACCCCACCATTATTTGCATTATTTAAGATTTTTTTTTTCGTTTTGCTGGAATTTGTGAGTCACCTGCTTGTTTTAAAAGATCCTCTGAACACAAACACTAGCAAAACAAGAGAAACGTATGCATTTAAAAAAAGCATATCTCACGCCTGTGATTTACCCGAAGGTGTAAGCAGAGGTTTACATCACCCATGTTTCACCAGTTATATTTAGGTCCCAATATAATAACCCATTTACCGGGCACATTTGCAAACTCCGGGTTACTTACTGAGATTTTTATAGTCAGAAAAAACCCAATAGCACAAGGGCAATGACCCAGGAATCGAAACCAGGGCCCCGCGCTCAGCAGTCGTACTTGCTATCACTGAGCCAACGAGGGAGTTGGATTTGAAGGTCATACAGACAATATGAAACGTATGCAAGGAATTATTTTTATATAACAATTTTAATACTAACTACACCAATTTCCAGACCGACATACCATATATTTTTAATAACTGGTACTGAAAGATTTACATTTTCATTAAAGATATTCAGTGCTCTCTTTGAAAAATATCTAATTTTCCTGACCTACCCTTTATTTATTAACGAATTTCTTTCTAGGCGAAGCCCACAGCCCCAAGCTAGACCCAGTAAATAAATAAGTAGGCAGAAGAAATATGGCATTTGTGTAGAATGTTGCAGGGATACAGGTAGAGGTAAAAGGAGTCCATTCATGTAGCAAAATAAAGTTTCAATTATTTAAAACGTGTATTCTTGGAAAAAGTTAAAAATAATAAAATACACTTTGTCGACAGCTTACTGATTGAACATGAACCTTTTTTTTATTAATATAAATTTAACTTGTATTATTGTAGTTACAATTACATTTATGATTTAATAACAATTACTGGTTATAAGAAATGTCGCGATTGAATGAAGGAAAAGGCATAATTGATACACTGTAAATCAAATTTTACTTTTTTGTAAATAATTTAAAGTATAATAATAAAAAAAAAGTATTACATAAATTAGCTAACAATAGACCCCACGAGTTTCATAGGTGTTTATTTTACTAATAAAGTAATATTTGAAGTTTGGATTTGAAAATACAATAATTATCGGCGTTGAACTAATGGATCTATTGAATTAACTGTGGCCGAACTGCACTTAATCAACCGTGGCAAATTCAGTTTGTTCAAATTTAATAACTAGCACTCCAAATTGGCTTTCGAAATCAAACTTTATTGCAAACTCGCTGTAATCAGAGCAGTCTTAATTAATACATTACGATAGCAGAAACGCCGGGTCGAGTATAAACGACATTGTAATCTATTACGCTATAACGCACTAAATGCATGTAAGTAATGTAGTTGTTTCAAGATTTTATTACTTATTTTGTATGTTAACTAATTATTTAACAGAACACCTACTTAGTAAAAGATAAATGGCGCCATTTATCTGCAAACAGTGGTAATTATGATAGACAAAATGTTGATAGATGTTATAGACAGTACTGTTCTTGGTATACTCAAACAAAAATATTTAGATAAGTAGCCATGGGGTTGTATACCCCTCGACTCATGGTTCAGTTATAATATTTAGTTATCATATACATTGTACTAGTATTGAAATTGCTTTGTTATACAAGTTTTCAGAACAAAATTATCAAGTGTAATCGAATGTTGATATCCTGCGCGACCTGTGGCCTGCATTAGCTCTTCTGCCCTCAATGATGCCAAATCGAGCCTAATTAGTAAGCTCTCTAGATTTTGTAGTACTTACTGGAGTACCTACATAAATTTAAAATCTGGAAATGTTTAAGCCCAAAGTCATTTTAAGCCCGTACTGTAGCTTTTACAAAAATATTTTTCATTGAAATACACAACATTGCAAATTAATTAACATCAGCAATTTTTAAAATTACATTAAATAATTTATAATCGAACATAGCTGTAATTTTTGTGATAATGAACTATAACTATTAGAAATTTATTACATAGGTATACTATTGTATAATAGTTTATACCCACATGTAGAGGAGTTCGGTGACCGAGCTTTACTCACCTTTTTCATATATAGATGCCGAAATTGTACAACACTGTGTCATCTGGTATAGAGTAGTAGAGAAATCTATGTTAGTACAGCAAACAATGAAGAAATGACGTTAGCAGTTGTTTTTCCTATTTAATTTCGTGGTAAAACGCATTTTTTCAGATATATAGATAAATTTAAATTGCTCGTTTAAATATGTAACATAAAATACTTCCATATATAAAGTACATTTTGATTACCAATAATACATAAAATATATGTTGTAGAATCGAATGTTTCTAATCAGGATAACCTATAAGTAGTAAGTTAATGCCCATGGCCCTGCTTTGTCGGTTATTATACATTCAGTGGCAAGCACTCCCCAATGTCCTTCAGGGCGCCGGACGAAGTTTGTAAAGTTATGCTCCATTCTAGTTTGATACAAACGCTCGGTAGTACGTTCTGTTTTACGTAATATAGTGATTTATACACCGTTTTAGTTCCTGGTTGTCGACTTTATGGAATCGTTATTTAACGTAATTGAATATTGAATAAAATATCACTACTTTACATAAATAAAAAACAATGTTATAGAAATTGTAATAAAGAAACAGTTGACCTTATAGACAGGATTTTTTTATCAGAAAATGTAACATTTTCTCGCTTCTAAGGATAATCAAAATAAGATTCATTTTTGATGTAGTATATGGATGAAAACGAGGCATAGCTGGTATATATGACAAACCCCTAAATGTAGAATTTTTGTTTTATTTATATAATTTATAATACTTTATCAAGTAACAAGCTGACTTTATTGACTTGAGAGTCTCCAGTGCTGATTCTGTACGGATGTACGGAATGGCATTTATTTTATTTTTGCGTCTTTCAATACCCCGAGCAATTTTTTATGGAAATTTATTCTTAAGACGACATCGTGACTTTGTTTGTCACAAACATCTTTATGGATAACCTTTCCGTTTATGTAACGATCTATTAAATATTTCTTAGTCACTATAAATATCATCGTATATAAATACATATTAGGCTTAATTATATTAAACAGGGATTTTAAAATATATAAGAAAGTGGCCGTTAATAACCTGTTACATACATCTTCGTAAATTAAATATTATAAATCCACTAGTTATTGTCCGCGAATTCGTCCGCATATAACAAAACTTATTTTTATATAAACAACAAAATTATCATATGTTTTCGGAGGTTAGCGTGAATGAACATTGTGACACGTGATTTTTATATATTATAAATGAATATAAATAAGTACTTACAAAATGTACCTAGTGCTCGGATTCTGCTGACGATTAATATAAGGTCTTGACTCAATCTTCTTTAGCTCACATAAAGGTAAGATTGATGAGTGCACAAAAAACTAGGATCTTGCTTCGTCAATATGAGGATCGTCGGATAGGAGGAACCGAATATAAAAACATAACCAGATACTATAACTCTCGATGGATTATTTGCTACCATTTTTAGATCAGATTCACATATTACAGTTTTAGATACCCCATAAATCCATTAATATAAACGTAAATAAAATAAAGAGATAAGAATGAATTAAACATAAGTTGAATGTAATAAAACATAGGATGAGGATGCCAGATTGCCTTAATTTGATCACTGGTTATTACTTCATTTGAACCTATACCTCTAATTTTGATACACCCAAAGACTGTAAAGACACGTCTGATTTATGATATCAATAAGTAAAGAGTCATTATTTTGGTAGCAAAATTTGCTACTGCAAAAGGCAAAGTTTTATTAACTTTCAGTAACTCTAGGCGACTAAATTCTAGTAGCTACCGCTCGCCCGTCGTGTTTTGCAGTTGTTTAGTTAGTGGGAGTTTAATAAACGAAACGTAGCGTCACGACGTGTAAAGTCATGTTCACGCCAACGAATATTGTGTACCATGATGATGTGAGGCAGATGATTATAATATAGAATATTATATAGAAAGTAGAAGTTGTGTATAGTCTCGTGCATGTCGTAAAGGGGAATTTATTTATATATATGATCACCAACATGCATGCAACACCAACAACTGCAACAACTGAAAAAATAGGTAAATAGAATAAAGTGCAATTGGTGAAAAATGCAAGCCAATTACATAGGCGAGTACGAAGAAAATGAATAGTTAGTTAATGAAAGCGGTATTAGTCTTAGAAACAAAAGATTTTTTTTTCTAGATTCTTTACGTTCGGGAAACACACCTGAAGAATCTGTTTGTATGTAAATTTTATGCGTTTTTTATAGCCAATTATATATTTCTATATATAACATAAATAATCCAAACTTCTACTACAATTAAAATTAATAACTACTGCGGTTAAAATTTAACCCTATGCGTGACTGAAGCTATTTAAATCACGTCTGTTATCGACATAACCATGTTATACTTCCCAACATAAAAAGTGATTGTATAAGAATTCAGGTATGTCTTGTTTGGTTATTTTATAGCAGCCGGTTCACACAGGATACATGGGGCGACCAACTCAGTCCTCAACAGTAGCAACGCACTTGTAACTAACTGACTTTGAACAGAACGATAGATCTCTTTAGTTAGTTACTTACGGTTGTCATGGGCTGCAGTAGCCACTTAACATTACCCGTGGTCCCGACAGAATGCGCGCCGTAAGTAACACCGCGGGGTTTTACTCGGTTAGAGTCCGACATAACCCCTTCACATGCCCCGCATTGAAGAGGTATCCATGATGGATTTCCCCACGTATAAAAAAAAACAAAAGCCACTTAACATTACATGAACAGCAACAATATTCATTGTAAAAAAAATCAGATTAGAATATTATTACTTTGTACGGGAAATGTCCTCCTTTGAAGACTTCCCCGACGTTTATTTTTTAATGATTTCTACCTAGAACCCAATTGACCTAATTTTAATTCATTTCTTTTATTAAGATAACACAAAATCTGTTTGAATCTTATTTATTCCTAACTAGGCTATATCTGTTAATCTTAACTCAAGGTGATCTTATTGCATATCATGAAGAACAGACGTAATACTCATAACATATGTAGCCAACATCATCGACCTCAGTACATCTTATGAGGATCTTCATTAAAACTGCGTACACCGCTAAAGCTATCCATTACAAATAGATGTGACGATAACCGAACCAATTGAGTACGGAGATTCTACAATCCATCAAATTGCTTGTAATGCTCGTTTAATTCGAATATATTTCGAATATATATCTCGTTGTATATCAACTCGGGGCTTCCATAGCCAGCACTGTGCGTGTTGGAGCGCAAGCGTGACACATCAACGGTTGCGCCATTTCATATTTTTGGCAACACCTTGTTGCTTAGTCTGTTAGTGTCACGCAATGAATATCTGTCTTCAACTGTCTTCAACCAAAGTAGTAATATTCCAACTACAATTCGGTATGTATCGGTCGTATAAGGTTAAGCCTTACAATAAATAAATATTTATTATTAATATTTTGTACTAAAATAAGCTAGATCATGGAGGGGGCAGACCCTGATACAGAAAGTGGAACATCTATCCCGCAGCCCTTCCGTCATACCAAATATGGCCATCCCAGAGGTTTAAGTGGGTAGAAATCCCACTTACTTCGGTTCCACTCCCAGAAATCGAAGATTTCACCTGCGTTAAAAATAATCGCTAGCTATAGGTACTTTTAAATATCGCTTTTATTCTTGTTCATACTTTAAATTCTTTATTAACATGTTAGTTTTCGATGATACATAATATAAAAATGTCTGTAAAAAGGGTGATATCTAGTAGCAACCACCTGCAACATTAAGAACTTACAAAATAAGGTGAACCAAGCGAAACTGTAAAGATACTATTATTAATTTAATAATATATAATTCTGCATTTTTCCTTACGGTCATGAACAGACGAAACAAATATACAGAGAAGTAAAAATGTCACCATTTTAATATTTGGTAAAATATCTAATTACCTATTTACCTATATACTATATTTCTAGAAATATATTCCCATCAAAACTTTCCATTTCTTTACATTTAATAGCTTCAATACAGCAGTTCATTGTGTTGGACCTTTCAAAGCGTACTAAATTTATTACTGCTATACCAATTTAGCGACTATAATGATTTTTTGATTATCTCGCGTTGGTAGAACGAAGCACGCACCGATTACATGGGGTTACGGGGTGGGGTCTGAATATGTGAATCAGCATGATTCTCTATTTATTTGACAGCCGCTGTTTACGACGCGGAAGTTATAACGTTTTATTAAATTGAGGAATACGGACATATTAATATATTAATCACAATTTCAAAATTCTTTGTAGGCACTGATTTACTCTGCAAAAACCAATTTAATACGAATAGGAGGACATTCTACTCCAGGCAGTCTCGACATATCAGTAAAGGTAATTTTATAAATATTATTTCACTGCATGGTGTTTCAGTGTTTTGCTACAACAGCGCGGTGACTAGCAAATACTGACAGCAGTGTGAAATACAGAAGACAAAATATTTTACAGATAATTAGAAATGATTTAAGTATGCAGTATAATTGTTAGAGGTGATCGCAACTTTTACGTATATATGGCTGCGTATTAACCGCTACAGCAGATGGTCTATTCCCAGCCTTACCTAACATTGTACGAGTTAATACTGGTAACTACGTAACAACAGACGGACTGTAGCTTGTTTCTGTGTTTATAATGTAGAACTAAAAGTTAGTCAATTTGTTCAATCGAATGTAGCATAGCAAGTGGATAAGACGTATCATATTCAGCCAGCCACAAATATCCGTGTTCATAACACCTTTGTATTCGCAACACGTAAGACAAAGGAGATATATCCAACCGTTTTTCGATTTTTCTCCCTTTGCAAGGAAGTCTTTTGCACGTTTAACGATGCGCTCTACCATATTCGCCTCCAATAATGCATTTTACCAGTAGCTGCAGTTGAACAAACGACTCGGAAAATGAGATATTGGAGCATTACTCAAAGATAAGTCGATCCGTGTTTATACGGCAGCGGAGAAAATTTGAAGATATTAATACAAAATAAAAAGACAAATGTGCTAACATATGTTGAGTTAGGATGAGTAGGGGCATGACAGAGGTATGATAGGCTTCGTAGCTCATATATTTAGGTGTATGAGATGAATTCTAGTCATTTGAATTTACTTTTTGTTATTTATTTAATTTTATTATCCAACATAACACACGTTATTCGATAATCAGTTCAGTAATGGTTTACTGAACAATATTTTTGCCGCCGATAATTATAATACGTTATTTATGTACTACAGGGCGTCATCGAAAATGTGACATATTGTGTTTATATTAACTGAAATAATTTTGTAACTTGAAGTAATATAATAACTAAGTAAATAATATCCAATCATGTTATCTTAATATCAATTATTTAGGTTTATAGTATCCTTCAAATAAATGAACTGAAATGAAAGTTTATTTCGCCACATAACACGCAACAATACAGTATCACAAAAAATAAATGTAGATATAGAATATAAGATATAAGATATGAGTATATGGTGCACTGCTGCAAGCCAGATAATTTCGTTAATATTTATAAATAACGCTTACAAGTAAACTTTCACATTTTCATTATATAATTTGTACAGCTATACTTGTTAACTTCTAAATATACAATACAAATATTCTTTATTGTACACCAATACCAACAGATAAACATAAATAAAAACATAATGATTTGTGACACAAAAACTTCTTGGACAGGCTATTCAGTTTCCAGGAATATGAGTTGAAACGTGAATGTGAACAAAATTGCATTAGCAATTACGCTCGCTGCTTGTTAGTAGGGATCTGGCGTGAACGAGTATTGTCCAATAAACTTGCGCATTACTGTTAGGACGCCATTGCAGCTGGCTTCAAGGAAAAATCTACAAAGCTTTGGAAAGCGATCATTCAGGCGATTTCTTTCCTTAGAATTTATCGAACATATAATTTAACATTAAAACCTACATATCTAACGGTATACATTATAATTTATATAACAAAAATGTAGATATATGTATTTTTTTGTACGCCAAATTATACAACTGAAGAAAAAATAAGTGAAAAATTAATGGCTAATATAAGGCTTTAATTGAAATAATGAAGACGATGTAAATGCAGTTTGTCGTTTGTTTCTCATCAAAGAGCGTATTGCTCACGACTTCGCTCGCATCGTACGAACTTTCATCCACTACTCTAGGGCTTGAATTTCCAAAAATCTCTTCTTAGATGTAAAAGACCTATAGTGTAAAAGAAAACCGTATACAAATATTCACGGTCCTAGCTCCCGTTGTTATCCTTTTATAATATAGTTTTACAGTCGGTGGAACTTTTACATTGACACTAAAGTTCGACCTCATATAAGCACAGAGCAAGAATGGCCTGTGATGGAGGGCCTGTACAATTAATACATATTTAATGTGTATGCACCATCACTATTAACGGGTGATAGAACATGAATATGTTTGCCTGGGTCGGTACCACCGTTACACATATTTGTGCCGTGAAACAGTAGTGTTTGCACTATTTGTGTTTTGGTGTAAGGTGATAGCCAGCATACACAGAACACGAGGCGCTCGATGTATGACCTCAAGAGTAGCACCGCATCTCTGATTATAGATGTCACGGGCTGATGTACCTACTTACTGCAGGGTTGGGTGCGTACTTCATAACATAAAAAAAAAATAATGTTATGTATATAGATATAATAAATGTTATGTGCTCTACTGAGCTCGCATGCACTGTGTCTAAAACGAATAAGCTGCTTACATGCAAAATTTACAGTATTCTCGAAATAGGTCAAATGTAAAACTTATAATAATAACTTATAAAATAAGTTTAGGTGATATTTGGCTACCTGTATTTCTTATTATAAAGTAGAATATGATCAGTGAAAGGATTCTGACTTAAAAATACTCCTGACTTATTATACTACAAAGAGGCAAGGGGTCAGTGTGAGTAGTGCGCACAAAGAAAATCTTTGAAGATCTTAAGTGTTGTCAGAACCGTACGTTGATAATGGATATATGAAAGTACTTTGTGATAAAAGTAATCGGTGGAAATGAGAGTTACATATAGATTCAATTAGATTTGTTTTATAACAAATAAAACATATGGAAACATCTCTGAGCAAAACCGTCATGTTTATTAAAATAATGACAGCTTATAAACTTAATAATAAATACAATAAATGCGAAGCACACCAGGCAGTATCTGATAGAATAATCATTCAGAGTTACAGAAAGTTAATAAAAGTTTTGCTTCGGGAATGGTAAATTTTGGCAGCGGAAATGAATATTCGTTGTGCCACATATTATGTAGTTGTGGAAAATGACGGTACTGAAAGAAGCGAACGAACTATGGCTTTTGCGAGCCGTAGTTTTGTAATTATGATGTTCTGCTGAAATTGTAACTGACAGTTGTTAAATACAGCAGCGAAAAACAGC
>DWIE01001743.1:0-10141 GCA_018248235.1 Choaspes benjaminii
GTGTTTATTAAATTTACTTAGGTACTCCGTATTATAATATTACATCAAACTCGGGTAAAACCACAGGATGTGCCGTGACACTGTAGTATTTTGACCGTAGATGACGCTACGCTGTGGCGCCGCAGCGCGCCGTGTGGCACCGCCCTAAGTTCGCACATCGCGTACCGCAGGGATGTCATGGAGGTCTGTCACCGAAACTATCCGATATCGAATTTAAAAATATATCCATAACCGTAACCGAATCCGCTATAAAACTTTCTAATAATTTCGGATACGGGCGGAGTCTAAATGATATTTTGTGATTATTTCATTATTTACAAAATGTATTAAGAAGAAAGTTGTTTTTGTCTTGTTACACTTATATATAACATTAAATGTGTACGTTACAATTTTTGTTTTAACTTTTTAATACACGATTATTCTTAAAAAGACTGATTGATATGTTATTACAATTGCTATAAAGATATTTAATAATAAAAAAGAAAAAAACTAATAATGCTGTTTTATTATTGATTTTTTTTTGATTTTAGTATAAAATGTAAACGTAAAAACAAGACAAAATATTTCCTATTTATATTTTACTTTTACTAGTTCCTAAAAAATCTAATATCCGTTACCAAAACTATCCGAAACTTATGGATAATCCGTAGTAATATCATATCCGAAACTGGTAAAATATTATTGCTTTATGATGATGCTCCAGATGCGAAACCTGACATCCATAACATCGCTGGTTTATCGTTATTAACAAGTAGTATATAATCTATACATACACACACATACCTATATTATATATTGGTGTACTATACATCTAGAAGCTTTTTTGTTTCCCGGAATCAACTCTTCATATGGACACCCGATGGAATTATTACACCAGAAAATAGATTTATGTCTTTTTTCAGGTATTTCGCCACATTTTTTACGATGTTCCCGAAGGATTTTATGATTGTTTTTATCATTCTGGAAAGAGTCCAACCCTATATCATTGGCATTGACATGTGACAATCTATTTGATGAGTAAATAGCGTAATTACAATGAAGTAGAAAGCGTAGAGGGGCGGAGCGTGGCGGCGGCCGGCGGCGTGCGGGCGCGCGCGCAGTGGTCTGGCGGAGCGCTCGCGTGCGCCGGTGCAGCTCGTCCCCGCGCCCGCCTCCGCGCTCGCCTCTTCCACGAGCGCGCGCCGCCGTGATTCCGCACGCGACCCCCTTATAAAAGCGTATACCCCGCTACCACTCGCACGCAGTCTCCGCTCAACCGCGATCTCTTATACACTTACCGGCTTTCGTGTGTCCGACATAAAAGTAAAACAAATTTTTATTTCGAGTGAAACAAAAATATCGTGATCATGGCCGAGGACTGGGGTTACACTTGTGAGAACGGACCTGCAACCTGGATAGAGAAGTACCCAGAAGCGCGCGGCGCGAGGCAGAGCCCCGTGGACATCGACACCTCGCGCGCCAGCAGCGGCGGCTGCGCGCCCCCGCTCGCCTGGAAGTACTCCGTCAACCACCCCCGCTCTGTCGTCAACCCCGGCTACTGCTGGCGCGTAGACGAGAACGGATATGAATCAGAATTACGCGGTGGGCCACTGGGTTCCGACGTGTACAAGTTGCAACAGTGGCACTGCCACTGGGGCGCGGTCAACGGCGAAGGCTCCGAGCACACGGTGGACGGCCGCTCCTTCTCGGGCGAACTCCACCTCGTCCACTGGAACACCACCAAGTACCACAGCTTCGCCGAGGCTGCTGGACAGCCAGATGGCTTAGCGGTGTTAGGAGTGTTGTTGATGGTTGGTAACAAAAACGAGGAGCTGGAGAAGGTGATGCGGCTGCTGCCGTTCATCCAGCACAAGGGCGACAAGGTGACGATGTCGGAGCCGCTAGACCCCGCGCACCTGCTGCCGCAGCGGAGCGCCTACTGGACCTACCCCGGTTCGCTCACTACTCCACCTTGCACGGAATCCGTCACCTGGATACTATTCAAAGATCCCGTCCAAGTCTCAGCCGAACAGGTATTTTTTTTTTACCAAATTGTACATACCTAGATAGATCGTTTATAATAACTAATTACCCCACCTATTTCTGCTGTGAAATTGCTCTTATGAGTTGTGGTTCAGATTGAAGGGTGTGGCAGCCGGCACACACAGGATACACGAGGCGATCAACTTAGCCCTCAAGCGTAGCAACACACCTTTGATCAACTTCGAACATATTGATGGGTCCGTATTAAGTCGGTTGCGGTTGTCATGAGCTTCAGTGGTTACTTAACATAAGCTGAACTGCATGCCCGTATGCTACTCCAATTTTTCATTATAATTTTTTTTTATAATTTTTTAAGAGTTATTAATGCATACGTCACTGTGAAAAAAGAAGTCACATCTGTATTTACCCGGAGGTGTTACGCGAGTTATGTTTAGGTTCCATGTAGTAAATGTGCTGGTGTAAACAAGTGTAAAGGATTATTTTAATTGTCATTTTGTTGACATGACACTTGCATTGGCACGGCAACGATGAAGATGTAAACAAAAAAAAACGTGGTTGCATACTACAGCCTACTGACTTGGTCTAACACATGTAACTAAATGAAACATTCTAAAACCAGTTTCGGCGGCAATTATAAATAACTACTGGGCATCTACCGGTTTCCGATGTGCGCGGCTCTTCGTTAGCGGCAGCGCAGCCGCCGGCGCCAACAACCGGCCCACTTTCCAATATTACTTTCGAAATCCCGCGTCGTCTTTTTTATCCTCTTTAATCCGCACGTTACATCCATCTTATGATTTAATTTGGCAGGTGCTATATTTTTATGTCATAGTCAGCGGTCATAGTTAAGTATAACAATTTCATCATCAGTACACCATGACGGCATGTTGGAGCTCCAACATAGAACTCGATTTATCTCATTAAAATGTGATCGATAATCCTTCAAAATATTATGTCAATACCAGTGCAAGGAAAACTAGTCACCGGACGCCGCACAAATAATTAACCTGGATATATTGTATATAATTTACTAAAACCATTAAAGTCATACGATAAACATATTTTTACCAACTGCAACAAACATAACATGTTCAAACTTTGTCGTTAGAGGTCATAGGCTGCCAACGCATTAGGTGTAAAAGCTATGTAGTGATTTTATATTGTTTGCCATTTAGTATCAGAGAAGCTGACTGCATGATTGTGTCATAAAAATTTAAAAAAATAACCGAAGTAGGTGGCAATACTAAAAAATTTAAATTATTTTTTTCCAGTTAGCGCTGATGCGGAAGCTGAGGTGCGGCGAGGCGTCGTGCGGCGCGGAGGCCATGGAGCTGCTCCACAACTACCGCCCCACGCTGCCCCTCGGCAACCGCGAGTTGAGGGACTACGGCGGCAACTAACTCCGACCGACCAACAAGGCTTCATGTCCCGTGTCCTCTCCGTACCGTCAAAAACATTAACACGCAGTGCAAAACTATATACTAGTGTTATGTGCAACACAAAGCCGCTGTGTCTTAGATAAGACGCCGCCATACGATATGCATACGTTAATGATTGAACACGTCTCCTATATCAACAAAAATAATAATAAATATATAGGTAAAACGTACGTTTATAAGCTACCGGAGTGCAATTTTTTGCATTTTGTTGTAATCTGTGCCTGTTATATTTATAGCGTGTGTTTGTTAATAATTTAAAGATTATATTAAATACTTACATTACAATACATTTCATAAACATCACATTTAACAAAAAAAAATTATAATCGTAAACAATGTCTACGTAATACGGCATACTCAAGATGTTCTTTCATAATATTAAAATTAGTTGTAATAAAATTATATCGCAGCTAATCTGTCAATAGACGAGTCAAACTAAATCTGAGTTCTAGATGATGAAGCAAAATATGAAGTGCCTTAACCTGTAGTGGTACGAATACAAATATACTCTAATGATTATCGTAAACGTCCTGTAGAATAAATTTTTAAAATGATATTTCTCACTATTAATATTTTAATGAGTAGTTATGGTAGTCTAAGAAGTTAAAGAAAAGTTATGAGAAAAACATTTATAACTATAAATACTAGCAAATGTAAGACAGTACATATATTTGATTATACGCCTACATATTTTTCCTAGAAAAAAGTGTAGTAAAGTAATATGAAGAAATAGTCTCAACAAGTTCCTAACTTGCTTAAGTACTTGTCACCAGACGCACCTGCAAGTTCTTGAGTCCCTCATCTAACGACATGAATGGATGTTACGGGGAAGGAAGGCAGCTATAGTTTAACAATATTAATATGCAATGAATTTGCATGTTTGGTTTTATTTTAAAACATCTTATATTATTAATATAATATTACTCGTAAGTTATCTCACGAGTATATTATTCAACACTTTATTATTTTTAGTGATGCTTTCGTCCTGTATGTTCCTCAACGTGTCGCGGAACTGTAGATGTATTTAACATATAACACATTCATATTGTATGTGCTGAAACGTGTGCCTCGAATACTTACGGCACAGTTATGTTAACTGTGTCGTTTAGGGTATTATATTGTATGCTTATGTTTTAATAGAATTATCGATAATTATAAGTAACTATTTCTACGTCTGATTTTACAGACGCACATGTTAAGTATTGTATGCGTTTGTCTTCATAAATTGTGCTATGGAATATACCTACGTTTTAATTTAGATGTTGTGTTATTGGCAGTACCAGTTTTATTGAATTACAAAAATATTTACATTTAAAAACTGGTTTCTTTTTTTATCCTTCTCTACAATAAAATGTTCTATTTCGTATGCTTATAAAAAAAATATTTACATTTTCCACATATTGTTTTATAATGGAAAAAATATTTTTTTACGAGTGTTTACAGAGTTTATACCTACAATATTTAGATGTTTTAGCAGTGGCTGTGCACTTGAAATTTGGAGCGTTTCTATTCACACCAAACATCCACTATAGTGTCCTTCTACTATTCTTCCACTTCCACTATTCTTCTACAAATTGCTGAATAGGGAGACAAATATAACAAACATATTAGCAGAGTAACAAATTTATTTCGTTTCATTCATTCCAATCATTACAATATTTTAAGCGTATCAAATATGTATAAAAATATTTATAAACTATACAGCCGATGAATAACAATTAAAATACAATAACCTGTTCATTAAGTATTCAAATACAAGATGATACTTAGTTCAATTTATCAAAGTGTGATATCAGCCAATTACTAGATATATTTCAATATTTTAAATAATTTTAAATAACCAATTTAATAATATAATACATAATGTGCTCTTATATCCTCTTAAAATATTATGTCGGAACAGAGCGTCGCCTAAAGGAATTGTAATGCAAGCGGAAAATTATAATAAATAAAATACATGATACATTGTCCTCCAACGTTGTTATAATATATTATATTATTATTTTGTGTTGTCTTCACAAAATATGTGGTAGGCATTACGTAAACGATCGATATTTGGCCTTCACAGACCAATATTCAAGGTCTATACATTATTTTCAAATTATTTGGGCGTACAAAGCTTAATTCTAATTAATTTGATATTTTTATTTAGTCACTTATTTTCATTGTGTAATTAACAGATATCATAGCCATATTATTAATCTCAAATAAGTTATTTTATAATCCTAAATTAACGGATCATTTCAATTAAAACTCATTCCCTTGGCGACATAAGAGACGATGTTATAAATCTATAAATACATATATGGTGACTAGTCTCTGTATTCTGAGCATTTAATATATATATTTGAACACGTTGCATTAAAATGCGTTATTGTCATGAAATCAATTTATAAACGATCTAAGCAGCGCCCAAGTAAAGTACAAGTTACTTGAACCCAACTAATAATTCATAAAAGATACACTTACATGGTATTTGCACCTAAAGGTAAGATATATATTTAAATAGAGGTAGTTGTTCACCAATAATTGACCACCGCGCTTTAACAAAAGTAAATATGCTAGATGTCTAGATATTTACATAGAATTCGAATTTGCTTTCTTATTTATAAAAAGCAAGTGCACAAAAAATACGCACCTTAAGAATTCGATTCAGTACCGAAAAATGTTACATAAATATTACAACCTATATCAACGGTGTCAACATCAACATAAATATGAAGTCGAGATTGTATATAAGAGAGACATATCTCACCCCTGTATTTACGCGGACGTATAGGCAGAGGTGAACATCACCTACATTTCGCCAATTATGTTTAGGTCCCATGTGGTGGCGAGCCTATTGCTATTTACCGGGCACATATTCAAAGTTCGGGCTACTACTGAGATTTTTCTCTTCAGGAAAAACCCAATAGCACTTTGCCCGACCTGGGAATCGAACCTAGGACAAGTCAATCGGCAGTCGCGCTTACAACCACTGCAAAAACCAACGAGGCAGTACTTTATACACTTCTTAAGATATTCCCTACAAAAGTCCAATTTTTACATAACTACTTATAACGATTTGAAATGCATCTTTATGGACTAGCTTATTAACACGATGCACATATTTATCTCGTGACAGTCAAATGATCACCGTGGCTCCCTAGTAACGTATTATATCTATCTAGAGGTCAGTGCACGGCCAACGGATGAATCGGTGGTGATATTCATTCGGCAGATAACGTTCGTGGACAGATCGTGTCGAGGGTTACTACAAATCTCTTCTTACATCCAACGTACCGAGCGTGACTCATCGATAAATACATACAACGAACAATAGATTACACAGTTTTAATTACTGAGATGTTAATTCTTATGCTAACTGATCTGAATCGAGCCCAATAAATCTTTACATTCACTGGTAATACATGGCTGATATTTACACAAGCTCGGCTAATATTGTGTCTATTCATAATTAAATATTATTGGTGTAAAAAATACCCTTAATTGTGTAGTTGTAAAAGATCTCATCAAAACATGTTATTTAGATTTGATGATGTAACAGAGATTTACTTCCAATTACAAGTGTAACCAAAACAATATACAAACCCAACTTGTATATTGACATGTCCATTATCGTTTATAATTAAGTTGCAAGCACCCTCTTTTCTACACTGAACACATACAACGAATTGGGCGCACTATAATTTACAGTCACATTTAGTAGGCACTGGCCTTTGCAATTACAATATAATTATGCTATTGTGTTACAGTACTGGCAAGAAGGACCTTGTGTGCGTTAAATGTTAAACCTTTGCAACCACCACCATGCATACTGTACATGGGGCTGAGTTTATGATCGCCCAAGACTGTATATAACAATATTGCAAAGGTTAGCCTTAGAATTAAAATTGCCTGTTCTTATTTAAATGTTGTGATTTATGAAAGTATAAGATAGGTATTTAATCATGGATTGCCAAGTAGCAGATCTGTAACTCTGTACAGTCGTAAAAAACCTCAGAAACTTTTGAGGTATCTTTTAGGCTAAAAAAAAATCTTCAAGACATATTTCTTATGAAAATTATCCCCAGATCTAATGGTAATTGAGAATGAGATAATATGGTTATTGTAGTGAGCTTGTTGAAACTATGAATAGCCTTACAAAATTTAGATTACAAATATCACTGTAAGTGTAATTCCAAAGGAACTACCTATTTCTTAATGGGCACAAACTTGATATATCAAATTCCAGGGCAAGAAAATACACTTTAAAATACTAGGTGGGGTAAACACGTCGAAATTTCTAAAACAACATTAAAACTGTATAAGGTCTTCATTTGAATCACTTGATAGTTTCTCTATACTAGTGTTGACTGGGTTGTTTAAATGTCTAGAATGATGTTCGGGAGGCTTAGGTGAAGCCTTCCTTCTCGGTGGTATAGGCACTTCATCATACATACAAGGTACACCTAAGATATTCTCGGTGTCTCTCTCTCTACCTACCTTTGCTTCCTTAGTGGGTTCAGCGCGTCTACTACTAGGAGACAACTTGGTCCTCACTGGGGGACTGGGTGCAGCTCGAGAGTAGACTGGACGGTTATCAAATATTGAAGTATCAACAGGGTTCATGCTTGATGTAAACAAAGCTGATGTTTTACTCTTTTCTAAGGCAAAACTTTGCACTACTTGCTTTTTTTCTATATGATTCTGGTTTTCAGTGTAGAAAGTAGTCTTTTTTGTATATTCACTCTTCAGTAATTGATGAGCTTGAACATCCGATTTACTCCGTTCAAGTGTAAAAGCACCATTTGTGTGGAGGTGGCAGCTGAATGAACTAGTGTTGACTGTGCAGGCTGGAACTGTAGAAAAAGGCACTGCAGGTGCCCATAAACAAGCACCATCATTCCTTGGAACCATTAACAAGGGGTCCTTTCCAGTAATGGAATATATTTTGGATTGCAGTGTGTGCAGGCGACTTCGTAAATATTCATAAGAACATTCCCGCAGCTTTATAACCCACTGTACAACATTGTCTTCAGAACGAGCAGCAAATATGTGCCGTTTTTCCGGTTCATCTATAAAAGAAATGGAGAATGAGAATGATATATTTTGTCCATGTTCCATTTGAATTGATGAATTTTCCATAATAAACATTCCTGCTGGATTTTTGGTGTCAAATTTACCCATTTCACTGATTTTAAAATAAAATAAATAATTGTTTATTAGTCGAAACCAGCGCTCCTTGAACACTGCTTGATGACGATAGCTTCCATTTGAAATCTTTTTGTAATTCAACCTTCCCTCCATTGCACAGGGTTGATCGCTCAAAAGAGCGAGTTCTCGTACGTTGCATTTCATTGGAAACACTTCGAGAGGCCAATGTATTTACAATATCAATACGTAACCAAATATTACACTAAATATTCACAATAAAAAGCCCATCGCATTTTTGTTTACAACACAAGTGTATTAAGATTAAGTATATCCTTTAAATAAAATGGCACTGTTAAAAACTTTCGTTACCACAACTATTTATCCAAAACGAAAAACCGACACCTTAATTGAACTGTTTTTCTATTTTTAGGACAATGAATAAGCTCCAAATAATAAATTAATTAAATGATGACAACCACCAATTATGACAACCATGGTCAAGTCAAATGTCAACCATTTTTTTTTATTTAAACTTTTAAGGCTTCGGCATCTTGCCATACAGCCAATCTTAATTGTCTTTCATTTTAAGATTACTAAAAATGTTGGTGATGTACATTTTAATATTGTCCTTGGAGAATTTAACGACAAACTCTAACTGCTAGCTCACACAGATGAAAATTGACTGGGACAGGGAGACCTGAAATATATACCCAGTTTACACACCGCGCAAGAGTCTATGTTGCGGTTACATGTAATTAGCCCACTACACAATTACTAAATATGATAATCATTACTATTTATCACACTAAAGACAACGTAAACTAATTAAATAACACCAACACCACTCCGAACACGGCACTCGGAAGATTCCCGCCAAAACACTACAATTTGGCATTGTTTTTCTGACATTGACATCTCATTTGTTTTAAATTTTAATTGCCATTAAATCTATCTTTGTTTTTTTCCTGGATCTATACTAAACTCTCTCTATGGTTTTACCATCGTACGCACAGAGCGAGTTTTCGCTTGAAACGTTTGTTTTCTTATGATGGGTCGTGTTGGTTTTCGTGTCGAGACATTATTTAAGAGAACGACGTATACATTAAATTTTTTAACATTTGCACACGTTTACACTCATCCAGCGTTAAGGACTCCCAAATATGCTATAACCGCAATTTTACAATTGGTTTAGGAGTATTCAACCAGATCCCTAATTATTTGAAACGAACGATACCGAATACGATTGGGTAAAAATTAAACGCACACCAAATACCCTATTTGAATCATTTTTCTTTAGTAAATCATAATTTAAAAACCTTTACTATCTTTTATATCAAATGAATGAAAGTATGGTGAAAATATTTGTTTGGCTAAATATCTATGAATAGAAACATTTTTTATTTCAATAAAACCGACCCAAAAAACGTTACGTTATAAGAGCACGACATATCTCGTATGATTTTATTTATATAGAAAATTATTACATAACGTTTCTATACGTTTGACACGCCGTCTATAGAAATATATGCTAAGCACTCTGTAATTGGATAATGTGATGATACAATGTATGAAATGTAATGGCA
>DWIE01001744.1:0-10140 GCA_018248235.1 Choaspes benjaminii
TTTTTTTTTATTTTTAATTATAAAAAATATTTTTTTTTTTTTTTTTTTTTTTTTGGTTTTGCTTGTTTTATTTCAATCATTTGCTCTTACAAAATATGTTCAATGCAAAGGAACATGACTCGTCACAATAAAACATGCATCTTAGTACCTTTGTTTTAATTTATATATTATTTTAGTAACCATTCAGCATAACTATAAATAATGCGGGTCACATAAAATGCTCATAGCACAATATAGAAACTTGCAAACACTTTGTAACAAAATAGATACATAACTTTCCTCTGTCTTTTCTCTGCGAGAAATGCTTTTAAACTATTATCATAGTTATGCTAAACCTCACACCATAACACAACGAAGAACATGTCCCTTAAAAATATTCTTTCTTACCAACAATTTCATCTTTTTTTTTACATTTTATGAAATTTTATTTTTGCATTTCGTATTTCTAGTCTACCTAACTAAATTTTTATCTAAACTAAGCTACTATCTAGACTAGTCTGCTGGGTAGAACACCACACTATATTAATACACATTGGACAAATACGTTCGTATCGACTCTTCCGACTGATTTTTTTTTTCATTTAATTTTTCTTTCTTTACACTTAACCAACTACATAACAAAAGAGGTGAAAGCAAAACTCGTTCAACTGAAACTTATCTTAAGAATGTGTTCACTAATTTTCTTAGATTTCTTAACTTAATGGACCGCGGTGCATGAGCGCGGCGTGTCGACTTCAGTCCAAATTAAATTAATTAATAAACTAACAAAGGAAACTACTCAAGAGTCGGCACGGAGCGCGCACGCTCCCCGCTCCGCTGCAAATATATTATTCTAGTGTTCTAATCTATCTATCTTAGCGTCGAAACATTTCTTTCTATTCTAACCTATCTATAGTTAAGCCTAGAGTCTACAACTAGCCTTCATTGCATCGTCACTCCTATAGCGTCACATTCACTTTTAAAAACGAGTCGAGCGTTCTCTTATAATTAAATGACTTATTTTAAAAACATTTACTTAACATTTCAATTCTATTCATCGACATGATTTTCAGATGTATCGTAGTTTTGGTATTTAGGAATTATATCCTCCTATGCAATTTGTGCTTCTCTACCTCTGATATCTTCCTCTCACTACACATACGAACCATCATTCATAATCTCATCGTGACGTACTTATTTACCACACATGCTGAGAATGTCGAAGCGAGTTTTACTAGGAACATCTACGATTTTATTCTCGAGCTTAATCTTTATCTCATGTGTGAAAAATGTAACGATCAGACAGCCACATTATTTCGATTAAGTTGTTATTACAAAATACTTTAATCTTAGTCTTTATATTACTACTACGTTTACGATTACGGTAAGTTCTCTATTACCTGTAAAAATATCGTGTTAAGCACATGCAACTGCTTATAATATTGTATTGTATCCACATATGACCATTACTTAAAAACGAAGCTGAAGGCACTACCATCAAATTAATTTTATTGCTTATATTGAAGGAAGCCTTAGAAAATTATTTTTCGTGCTGTAATACCTTTGCTTTTGACGGCGTTTCTCTACTCACGTTATACATGCTACGGGATCGTGCCTACGAACGATTACTTAACATAAATTGTCGTTTGTTACTCTGATTATTGCATTATACAATTTTATCGGAACATCGATTTGCACTATGGAATGAAATAAACGTACTTAAGTCTTACTTAATGGACACGGAATATGATGGGCTAATAATATTCTTTTAGCCACTTACGATTGAATTAGGGATTAGGATCACATTTACACAATCAAAATAATTGCTTTAAACATTTTGACATCAATTTTAAATGCAAAGTTTAGCGGAAATATCTATCGGAAGACTGCTGTTACAGGAAGCCACAGTGTATATCGAACACTAAACGATCAAATACTTAACTAGGTACCACGCGACCACGGCGGTACATTGCACTTCGTGGTAATTAACATTTCACAAGAAGTAAAGGCGGTTTATGTCAGTTCAATAATTTGGCTTGATCAGAAATTATACAAGTACAACACTGATCTACGGAGTATTCTGGAGTTACTTTACTAATAAAAATCTCACTTTTCATGAGCCTTTATAACGTGATTTTGGGAATCGAAAGGTATGATCAGAGACATACTACATCGGGCAGTCAGCGAACGTATTGATTAATTATGCCTTCTTTCGGTTCAAATTCGTATTGGAGTAAATACGCCTAAAATAATAGGTTAAGCCGCCAATTCGTTACGAGTCTTTCAATAAGATTATGCTTCTATAGACCAAAACAACTTAAATTTCATACGAAAAATATTAAGTCTATTCCTGACAAAATAAGTAACACAATACAGCTCTACCTATCCATTCGAACTACGTTATTAATTCAAAACCTGTAGTTATGTATCTCAAGTTCCTGTATTGTTTATAAGTTGGTTCACAGGTTTTGAATAAAGAGGTTGTTGCTTAAACGCCAGTTAAAATACAGTTATATATCAAACATTTATCTAGTCTTCAGTCCCTGGGTTGTATAAATATTTTCCTACTTCTTACTCAACTTTAATGATTTGTATACTTTGGTTCTGATGAAACTCTTGACATGCCAAAATAGAATTAAACAGTTGCGATATATTAGGCTTTTACTCGTACCCATCAACAATGTATATACATGTATACATATCCATGTATAATTTATATATATTCAATATAAAAATATCAAATTTTATATAAAGTCATAAAGTGTACCCAAAACCTACGTGATGGTACAAAATGTGCTCATCTACACCAAAACGGTGCCTTACACTTGGATTCCGAATCCGTTACAATTTATAATGTGGAAATAAATCGTGGAATTTTTGTTTCATGTTTTCTAGTGGAATGTGCCGACCGCCTAAAAAATAACAACTACAGTTGATTCAGTACATGATTCTCAAAAAAGGATCACATCATTATTCGCGTAATTCGAATATGAGTTTCAACGTACAAAAATTTGTATAGACTCGTAAAATGTATAAATAGACTTTACATACAACTGCTTATTGCTAAATGTTGGTGTGACATCAGGACCGACATAGACCGTGCTGCTTCGCGCGGTGAGGGCGTCGCCGCCCGCCGCCGGACTGTCTACCTGCTTAGCAAGTCGTACACCGTTCGTTTTGCAGCTATTGAAATTTTTACGGACTACTTTAAGGGATACAATGTTCATGAGTCAAAACTTGGATCAAGAAATAACTATTTGAAAATTTACGGTATACATAAATTCAGTCTGTACTTGGGTTTGGCAACGACGTTTCCATTATTATTAGTGTATATCTATGTAACGCGTAACAGAAATCGTTATAAAAATTATCTCTTGCACGATTCGGAAAACGATTGCTCGTAAGGTTTAAGCTGTAAATTGCTTCAAAGAATGAATATGAAATATGAAAAATATGTTGCTTTCTAACTACGTTTACAACAATAGGTATTGAAAATTGTTCGCGAGTACGATTATTCTAAAGGAAGTAAGGTTGACAAGATGAATTACTGATGTCATGAAATTCGTAGGAGTCTAGAGCCGCCTAGATGTTCTGGCGCACGAGGGAATATATTTAATTAATATACCGCAGAATATAGGTAAGTACTAAGTACAAATAGAGAAACTATCATGGAAACGCTTAAAAGTTAGGTACTCGCGATCCTTGGAAGACTGCACCAGTATGAGTGAATTAAGGTAGATAATACTGTATAGTTTATAGGTATAGTACCATTTTCCAAATAAAAACGACTAAAGCACCATGCCAAACGCATTTCGAACATATACATACAATACCTTATTCACGACCGTAGTTCCACATGGTGGCCAAAAATATCTACATTGAATAAATCTGTCACAGTAATAGGTTTCGTACCATAGTATAAGAAAAAAGTACCCATAAATCTTGGGTAAAAATATCGTACAATCCATTAAATCGCCAGCCGACTATTTGAGTCTGTTTTCAGTCTTGGGATTTCTTCTTTCTTATACTATGACCATATTGCAATTCGTAAAGATCTGTTGTCTAACTATAACATGTTCAAAGAGTAACTCTTTTTATTGTATTTTACAAATACCTAATTTCTTCAAAGATTTTAAATCTTCGTTACATTATTACCGCGTGGGATTTTTTGCTCGCTTTTAACCTCATTACACACCATTTCTCTAAACTTTACACTTTGATAGTTACATTTATTCTTTCACATGATATGACCATTTCTAATTTCTTCTCTGCCAACCACTCCAGATATTGCATTCGCATTCTGTTACCAATCGTGATCAGGAAAACTTTATTTTTACAAAAGAAATTAAAATTTATATGATAAAAAAAATATTTTAAAATATGTCTTCTACAAATATATATATATATATATGCCTATATGATTTGAAAATCCGGATTGCACATTTTGTTCGGTATCAATGGTAATTAATCTTTAAAAATTCAGCTAAGTATCTTAAATTATATGACACTGATCAAAATTAAAAATCCATTTTGCAGAAAAAAATCTAAATTTTAAATAATTCAATCATGAAATTAAACTATGCTAAAATAAATACCTAACTATCTTAAATAAATCTTGTCAACATGTTCAAAACCTGCGCCTAAAATCTTATATTTTAATTTCATAAAACAATAATAAAATTATAATGTAAAAACACATTTAAAATTGAAGCTATTTCTATACATCAAATCCTCTTTTCGTACCGTCAAAAGACCTCATCAAAACATCACAGCGAATCGAAGGTCCAGCGTAAAGCTCAGAGGATCGAGACGTAGCCCATCCAGAAATAAATAGTCGAAGCGATAGTCTAGGTAAAATTAGGCTTAATTAGGAGGCGCCGGCGACGTAAGCGTCGCAAGCGGAGTTTTCGATGAAGTCTATAACGGCCGCAAATTAAAACTAAAAACAAATTAACATCGTAAAGTCACAGTTGCTTTGATTTTTGGCTCGTGAACAGCATGGATTGTTGCAGCAGTGCGTACGCTCTACTTGGGCGTGTAGGGCTGGTAGGCCTCGTCGGGGGACGCCGCCGTCGACGCGTGCTCGCTCTCCATCGGCATCTGGATGATGGGCGGGGTCGGACCCGCGAAGTATTGGTACGGGTGCGACGCAAAGTACTGCAACGTACAAGGTTACTTATCAAACGGCATTCTGTTACAGGGCCGTGCCAAAAGTAATGAAAAAAGAGACGACACTTAGTAATGTTTTTATTGAGTTATTTGGTTTTAGTGAATTGTGTGTCACAATTCTAGCCTACATCAGTGGCGGCGGTGAAGTCGATTATGGGTAGCAATTATATGATACTTACACGAGTCCGATGAAGCAGAGTCCTATTTAGAATCAATAGACAAAGGTGCGAAATTTACACGTTTAAACATTTAGACAAAATAAATTATAACATATAAGGCAGGGAAGTTTCTTAACATTGTAGTAAGCGTGCTGCGTAGTGCATGTTTTGACAGTGATCTTTCTATTTTTGTGAAGCGCTTATCGCTAAATTAAAGATACTTCTTTGCACAATTTGAAGACTGTTTAATAGCTAAAGCGAAGGGGCAGCTAGTATCTTCCACAAGCAGATGGAGACATCCGAATAAATGCGAGTTTCAACGACTAGTCAATTAACACTCACGTATAACTCATTATCCTGCCTTAAGTTGTCCCAGTTTACCTGGAAAACAGACAAATATCTTCAGTCATCTAGGCATTGCTTAATTGATTGCATGAACTTCGTTTTTGAGTAGGTACAAAAGATTTCAAAAAAGTTTGTGTAACATATTTTTCTGTAGTTTTATTACAATTTACCTATATTACACTCATTCATTATTCTAATATTATTTTGGTGCGGTAGGAACTATATACTACTATAGACTATATAGATGAATTATAATTTAAATCTAAAATACTTCAAAAGTAATATTTCCAATAATATTAGTGTTAATAGAAAATTAAGTTCGTCATAATTATTAATATAAAATATTTATATGTACATTAAGTATAATTTTCTAATAAATGTTTGTATGTTGTATTAAGAGGTCAGTAACTCACATATTGGCTAGGCACCGAGTCGATGGGTATGTGCCCAGGGTGCGCGGGGTGCGCGGGGTGCGGCGCGTGGTGCGTCGGGTGCGCCGGCGGGATGAGCGCGGCGTAGGGCGCCAGCCAGGTGGCCGGGTGCGCGGCGTGGTGGTGGTGGTGCAGCTGCGGGTGGTGGAACGCGGCCACGCCGTACACGCCCGCGCCGCCGCGGTACACGCCCGCGCAGTCCGCGCCCGCGCCCGCTGCGCCCACGCCGCCCGCGTACACTCCGCTCACGCTCATGGCCTGCGTGATCGATTCATTATTGTCTCGCCACGCTCTACCGTTGTTATCTTGCTTATACAAGGACTTCTTCTTGTTGCCACCATCAGCAAATTTCACTAGCAGTGGTTCCTTAGCTCCCGGTATGGGATTGCCATTAAACATCTGAAATAATTTCCAATAATAGTTATAAATATTTAAATGCCTCTCTGAAACAAAGATCACTGTAATTTTAAAATGCAGCGAATATATGTTCAGTTTGTTCAAACCTTGCAAATTGCACTTTATATGAAATATGGAGTATTTGGAAAAGACCCAACAAATTTCTTGTAAAATACTAAAGTTTTGGTAGGTAGAACAAAGTTGGTACGCTCAGTTCAATATTGCAGAATTCGCAGTTCACCAGCGGATGTATTTTGAGAACAGAGACAATAGACATGTGCAATATTAGGGTTGTTGGGCATACGTTGGCAGCTGTTATCAAATGTGTAAATCTGTATTTTGAAGGACACCTTGCCATATTATAAAATCTATGGAAGCAATTCCACATGGCTGTAGATACATGTAACATGGCAGTACCAACTTGGTTTTGCAGTGTGCAAGCGCTAATAGAATTTTGTCGTCATCATCAGACTAAGCAATAAATTCTCTTTGTTTATGTTCAAAAAGGATTGACGTCAAGCAATTACCTGAATGATCTGCTCGCACTTCTCCCTAGATTCCATACGAGCGAAACCGACACCCTTGCTATGGCCATGGGTGTCACGCAAAATCCTCGTGGACACCACTTGCCCGAACTTAGCCAACAGCTGGTCCACGTCATTCTCCTTAAAGTGTGGCGGCAGGTTGGCCATGTAAAGGTTGGTGGGGTCCTGCTCCTGTTGCTGCAAAACACACCCCAAAACAAATGGTGAAACAATCGCTCTGTAAGCTTCATTGCATTGTATAGTGTTAACTGTGTACTTTAAATTACTTTACAAAACTGTTATATTAATTTACAAATTAATTAAATGTTAATGATTACATTTGTTACTTTTAATTATATTTAATTTAATGTACGATAATGTTATGAACACAATCAATAAAACTGTAATGTGTGTAATTAAAAAGTGTACCTCACATGAAGAAAAGTAATGGTAGTTAAATTGTTTACGTTACTGTAATATTTATACTTGAATTATTATAGGCACAATTTTTATTTTCAGTTGATTCTATAAGGAAATTTAATTAGATGTCAGGGTGTCTCATAAATAACTGAAGGTTATTTCAGAATGTATTGAAAATAGCTTAAAGCCCGCATAAATTATCTAGACATTGAAGCCAGCTCTGACGTAAATCAGCGGATTGAATCTAATATGCTATTATATATTATTGTTGTTATGTAGGTGTTATCAACGACGTGGGCATATACATCAGCATAGATTTTATGAAGCTAGTTAAGTCGCATACACACTAATTTAATATTGAAAGCATAGAAATACCCAGAGCCCAATAGCGAAAATACATTGTTATAACGCTGAAGCAAACGATAATAGTACAGATTCAACAGGATGAAACAATGTCTGAAGTAATTTAAGTAAGCGTTATATTTGCGCCGAATTTGCGTACCATTGATAGGGATTGTAAATACTTACAACACTCTAGTGTCGGACAGTTCTGTTTGGACAAAACGCTGACATACCAAATATCACTCGCGTGGGTCCCAAAATAAACTGATAAACAATTGTGTAAATAATCTTAACCGTTTGTTATTACAATTATTATCCTCTAATATCGCCCATTTATGTCGATGATCTAAACACTGTACCTAATTGTTTTCTAGACAGGAGCAAACAGCTAAAAGTCATTATGTGACTCAAACAGTAAACACTAGTATATTTTTCATGGAGCAGGGGATTGACACTATCAGTACTGATTCTACGAAATGCAGAGGATTAATAATATATAATATCTAGCAAAACATTAACGATAGATAAGGTCACGGCATTTAATTTTAATTGTTTGATTAATTGATTAAATATTACAGCATCTGTTGAATAGAATAGGGTGTATACTAAAGCTATATGTAAGGGTAGGCGGAAAATCGGGAGGGATCAGGAAAGGCAATCAGATTAGGTTGAATTTAATCCATTTAACCTAAATTTTGTTATCTGAAATGGAATTGATGTATTTTAGAACAATTCGGTTTCATGCCACTTCTTTAGAAACACGAGGCATTCGTTAATATAAGTTAGTGTTACCCAAATATTTATGTATCATCAAAATGTAATAGGATAGGATGGAAAGGATTTTATATATATTTATATTATTTTAAAAGGATTTTCTGTTATTACTTGTACGCATCGTTGTCTTATAGACGTCATGTTGCCGATGATACCAATTTAAAATGCAATTGTCGTTAACTCTATGCATTTAAATGTTGGTTCTATACAGATTTTAGTAAATGATTGGGATGGATCGATAGGTTAACCACGTTGTAAGGGTGAATTGTTCTGGATGAGAGAGCGGGTCGGGAGCAGGCGGTTAGTCATAATAGTATTACTTGCATGCACAACGTACACGGTTCAGTCTACGCAGGAACCAGATACCCACTTTAGCCATCTGGGCCTGAACACCTTTAGCTTGTAATCCTTTAACGGCGGCTTCGGCGGAGGCGATCGTTTCAAAATCTACAAAACCGTAACCTTTACATTTATTCGTATTTTTATCCAGTATTGCCTTAGTTGAAATAATGTTGCCATACATTTGGCACATTTGCACGAGATCCTTGTCAGTGGTGTTTTGGCCGAGTCCGCGTATGTAAAGGTTGGTGCGGCTGAGCTGTTCGCCTGTGGCGCCGGTGGTAGACGCGGATGAGGCGGGCGGCGGGGGCGCCGTGCTGAGGCTGGTGGAGCGTGTGCCCCCAGCGGAGTTGGACGACGACGACGACGCGGTGTTGGCTGGCGACGACGCGGTCGGCACGCGCGCTCCCGTCCCTCCGCATCCGCCGCCCATAGTCGCGCCACTGTACTGCAAATTGGAATCCTATTTTACGTTAATATGTCGTGTCCTGTCATCGTAGGGCGACGCACGGTTAATCACGGATTTTTCGGGTTCGATTAATGGTTGTTCCCATTTCTATTTCGATGATTGTTTGTCTGTGATACAGTGGCCCATTGGGTGAGCATTCGATGTGTTTGCATCGTGTGTCGCGGTGTATTTACAAAAAGTTAATATAATTAAATAAGTTAATATAATAACTGAAATTGAATTTGTCGTTTTTGTATTAGCGGTGTATTTTAAATTAAATTATACAAAGGCATAAGAAATGCAAAGTAAATTGACAAACACTAGGCTCGAGGGAATTTGTAAAAATATTCACAAAGACACGATTCGTACCTAACAATTATAAAATTCCTCGCTATATATTCGGGAAACATATTTGAAGCAATTTTTAAGGCTCCTCATAATCAAATTTAGCATTCCCGTGCATCCGAGCATAATTAACGGGCTGTACACTTCCGAGGCCCGAGTTCTCGAAACGAGCGGGATGGCAAGGGGTAGGCTGTTTCATTGAAAATAACTGCTCTTGTTGAGACGTGTTAAGGCGCGGACCATCAGTTATTTAGCCGGCGGTAATGAATAGGGAGGGGTAATGAGCGAATGCCGATTCCGAGCACGCGTCCTTAATCGACTGGCACGTACTGCCGTGCGGGTAGGGTTGCCAGATCGCCGGGATGTGCTCGGATTGTCCAGATATTGCACTTTTATGGCTTTAAGAAGTGGCCGTAGAATATGATTTCTATTGTAAGGGGAAGCTGTGGTAACCCATTATTTTTGTTGCG
>DWIE01001745.1:0-10140 GCA_018248235.1 Choaspes benjaminii
CTGAGCAAGCTGAAACTGACTTGGCAATCACGTGTCACCGACGACCACTTTCATTGGTTTCCTGACTGGCGGAACTGGTGTTGGTACAGCCGTCACGTTTCTGACGAATGTCGTGGCTGGCGGCGCGCTCGTCGTCCCCGGCGCTAGCGTAGCCAGCGCGGGCGTCATCGCCTGCTTATTATATTCCTCGACTTTTGTTTGCAGAGCATCAATCCTGCCGATGAGCGTCTCATTGAGCATGGTGACCTGAACCTTCAACTCGTTATCTTTCTTTAGACTATCCGTCATGTTGCCTATCGTTTCGTTAGCTCTAATCTCCAGTTCGTGGAGCGTAGTTTTGATTTCGTCGACGCCAGTTGACGCCGCTACCGCCTGTTTCTTTGTCGACGTCAGTGCACTCTCGAAGCCTTTAATCTGTGATCCGAAGTCAGCGACAGTGCGCTGCAACTCCGCTAGCCTCCGTGGTGTGTCAGCTAGTTTGGGCGCAGCGGAGAGCTGTCCGGAAACCGAGGCCAGCTCACTGGCAGCCTGCTCCATGCGCTTCGATAATTCCTGGTGCTCCAGTTCAAGCTTCGACAGCCGAGCGCTTAGCTCGCTCGCGTTCGCACGCAACTCCTTCGCCGCTGTATGGCACACTTGTAACGCGTCGCCCACGCTGTCGCTGCTTGTCGATACTTTAGCTATATCAATGCGCATGGTGGAGACCTGGTCATACAGAGCAGCGCAGATCCAAGTGAGCATCAGTAGCCACAGCACAAGAGTGCCACGCACCGCCCAGCAGAGAGCACACTGTACCTCTGCTCCTATGTTTGGCTCCGGCGCCCTCGCTTGTGAAGCAGCGGTAAAGTTACGTTTCCTGTAGAACAACCATGATATTAGATATGGGGGAACAGAAACAGATAAAGAGTTATTTTTATTTATTTCATTTATTTAAACTCTTTTTTGCACCAATACAATACAATAGATTGAGAACACAATAATTACATAATTTGTCACAATGAGCAGCCTTAAGAAGAGTTATGTTAGAAATTAAGAAATGATATGTAATAGATATAAAACTCTGAATGCACCTACTCCATTTAATTTTGTTATCTTAACTGCCTTATTGAAACAGTGTTCGCAAGTGTGAATGCCGAACAAGAAGTCATGGGTTTGATTCCCAGGTCAGGCAAAGTGCTACTGGGATATATTGATTGGCAAAATCTCAGTAATAGCCCTATGTTTAGAAACATGCTGGTAAATGGCAATAGGCTCACTATCTATTACATGGGATCTAAACATAACTGGTGAAATATGGCTAACATTCTCTTTTGCTTTGGTGGAATGGCTATTCACTGGGTACACTTCCAAATTCAGGGCTATTTGTATGTCCTGTTATAAAATACAAATATATCATTTTTAATTAGGAATTGAACCCAGGTAACTCTAGCTCGGTGGTTGCCCTCATAACCAGTGGGCCACCACAGCCACTGTTTTAAGTTTAAAGAATACAAAACAACAACATATTATTAAAAGTCTAGTTATATTGGCTATAAATATCCGTTGTTTACTTTCTCATTTAAATTAACTGTTCATAATTATTATAGGATTTGTTATCAATTAATTATAAATAATTGGTGATGAATTTCAGTTGGCTAATAGCTATGTACTGTATAAAGGATAATGTGATACAGTCGGCATACATACCTAGTTATTTTCTTTTTCCTGTTGGGAATGATTTCTAGTTGCAAGTCCTCCGAGTCCTCATCGCTGGATAGGTCGAGAAGGCGAAAGTTTTCCTTGTTCGCTTTGGACGGCATCGACATGTCTGTGAGATTATACACATGCCTTCCACCGGTTAACAGTTATCTCCTCAATTACACCTTAGTTATTAATAACCACTGTTTTAGCACAACTCGTTACGGAGGAGTCCACATGCAAGGTTATCTAAACATGTTTGTTATTGTGATCAGATGATATTGAAACATAGTTTTGCACTTTTGCAAATATGATACAAATTACGCGAACTGATAATGAAAGCGGCGTTCGTCGATGATTGACGACTGAATTCTAAAGTAAATGGGATTGGATAATAACAATAATCTGAATTTTAGGATTCGTTTCACGCATTTCACAGTTTGACTGATAAATTGACATTCCATAGTGTCAGTTCATTTGATTTTGACATGACACATCGATATTTTATTTTGACAGGTATGAGAACTGGCATACTTGATTTAAAAAAAAATATCTTCATATTTTCATCATTAATTGATGAAATACTACTTATATGCGAAATTTATTCTAGGTTAGTATTTTAGTAACATTTTTTTACTAAAACGTATACTCCACACCCATACTTTACAAACTGTATGGTATGTTATATATTACTGTCATCTTGATCCTATCTGTCAATCTGACAGTTATATCTGAATAGTACTTAGGCTACTTGTCGTAATTTTAGTACATTAATTTGTATTTTTCAAAAAGTTAATGACTGCTACTTAATGTAGTATTAAGTATGAAAGAAAGCTGGAACTTTATTATATACCTAGTTTGGTTTTCATACCTAATCATATCAGCAATCTCTTTATTCGGGCATGGTTTCTTGTTATCACGGAAGACTCTTAGCGACGTATCTGAATGTGTATCTCTCAGTGCTATTGGGTGTGATGGGCGCGAAAATTCCTCAGCTACATCTTTATGTAGCGAAGATGAGAAAATTCGGCGGGTGGTGGCCAATCCAGGGGCCCCGATTGCCTGTACGAATACGCGGAACAGAGTCGTTTTCATATTGGTGGATGCTCTCCGGTACGATTTCACGGAGTATGATCCTACTATAGAGAAGCCGTTGCACTATCAGAATCGGCTGCCAGTAATACGAGAGACCATAGACAGGTGGCCGGAGCGCTCGCGCGTTTACAGATTCGTAGCAGACCCACCCACTACTACATTGCAGCGTATAAAAGCCCTGGTCACTGGCTCATTGCCCACTTTTATTGATGCCAGTTCAAATTTCGCCGCTATGGAATTACAGGAAGATAATATTATTGATCAGGTCAGTGTGTGCTTAGTTTCAGTCATATACTTTTCAATGTTTTGTAGTTTACAAAGTCTGATTAGAACTAAAAAGACAAGTTCAGCCTAGGTTTCACAATATTCAGAAAATATAGTTACCAATTTTTATTTTCTTTTTTTAAATCCAGGCAATAAAAGGAAAAAGCTATGCAGTGCTGCTGGGAGATGACACTTGGGTTAGATTGATGCCCAGGAAATGGCTGCGCACACATGCACTGTACTCATTCCACACATGGGATCTGGATACTGTTGACACTGGTAACAACAATAAATAATTATTTGAACCTTTATAGCTATTTAATTTATACATACTTTACTTAATGTTTTTGAACTTTCATAATTGTGGATATCATACATTTTTAATTCTACCGATAATCACAATTTCTTCTTTTTAACCAATATTTTGACCCAATCATGTGGATGGTGAGGGTGGAATATTAATAGTGGCACCATGATCCATGTAACTGGGTTGAAATATCAGTAAAAATAGAAGTAGATTATGAATACTGTACTAGTTGCCACACTTTGCCATGCCTTTTTTTTAATGAAAATGAGAGTAGCAAATGGGCATGCAGTTCACCTAATATTGAGTGAACACTGCAGTCCATGACAACTATAACTGACTCGATACAGAACCATTGTTGCTCTTGAGGGCTAAGATGGTCGCCTCATATATCCTGTTTATACCGGCTGCCACAGACTTCAAGTTGAAACACAACTCATAAGAGCTATTTCACAGCAGAAATAGGTTTGGGGGTGGTACTCACCCAGGTGAACCTGGACAGATCCTACCACAGATACCTGGTGAAATAGAAAATAAAAATATATTATTCAACTATTTATCCTACTATAATAATGTTTTATTTGCATTTTAAACAGTAGAGGGCCACTTATCAAGTTAAAAACTGTTCTATGTCTCAAGTTCAACCAAGAAAGATGTGTGTACAACATTTTATTGAAATTAGTTCAGTGAATTCCGAGATTAGCATGGACACACATTGTGACACAAAGCTTTTGTATATAAAGACAATATTCATATGCATTGTTGAGGAGTTCCTTACATTATTTACCTGAGCTTCCATTGATGAAGCCTTATAAAGGAAATTATATTTTTATGAAAAATGTGGTTGAATGTTTTGGTTTATTAAAACCATGTTCTATTGTCTTCTTCATTATTTTGAGTAACTAATTTTATTTGTTATTTTGAAAACATTATCCATGTAAATAAACCCCAGATTTTTTTAAACTGTTCTTTTGTAGAGGTTGACTCTAAGATTTACGATGAGTTAAAGAAAGATGACTGGCAGCTTTTGGTGGCGCACTACTTAGGCGTTGATCACGCAGGGCACAGATATGGACCAAACCACCCAGAGATGTCTAGAAAATTGAAGGAAACCAATACTAGACTGAAAAAAATTATAGAAATGCTACCTCCAGATGTTTTGCTGTATGTTGTTGGTGACCATGGCATGACAGAATCAGGTATGAAGATAGTATTGTCTATTACTTTGTGATTATAAATAATTCTTATACTTATAAACTTAATAAATAAACACATTGATGCCATGTGTAAAAATTAAGATATATTCTTTATATTGTTTTAGACTCACAAGAATGGAAAGATTCAGTGGGTAGGTATTTTAGCTTAAATGTAGAGTTTTGTGTGTGAATATTTTTAAATTTGTATTCTCTCCAGACTGACTTTTTTAAATTGTGTGTGTGAATCTAAAGCATTGTATGGCTGCTTTCTCTTTGACAATCATCATATGATGATAATGTATAGTTTTTTTTTATTTTGCATGAGTAAAAAGAGATTAATCCTAGATTATAAATAAGTTGTAATATTGAAATTTCCATTCTTTATATGTTTGTTTTTATTTCTTTTATATAGATATTTTTATTGAAATGGTTTATGCTGATTACATTCGTAGCAATATCTATCAAATTAGGTGTTCTTTAAACATGATTTCTAATTTGTTAGGCGACCACGGCGGGGAAAGCAAAGCTGAACGCAACGCAGCGATGTTCGCATACCGTGGTTTAGGGCTAGCGGGGACGAAGGAGGACGCATTGCCAGGCGCAGAGGTGCAGCAAACTGATTTAGCACCGACGATGTGCGCAGCACTCGGCCGACCGCCGCCCGCACCTTCCCTAGGCAATATTGTGTTACCCGCACTACCACCCATGACTGTTCCACAGAATTTGCTCTACATAACTAATAATTTAAAACAGGTGAGTCATGTATTACATACATTCCACAAAACATTCTGTCAGTAATTGTAAACTTAGTTTACTCTGTAGAAATTTTATACACAAAATAGCATGTTCAGGCTGGTAAGCTATCTAGGCTGTTTCAATTTGGTTGACTTCAGTTTTAAATTTAGAAGGTCATATGACACATTAGGTTAAATTAGTCTGTAATATTAACTTTACCTTTGTAAAACAATAATGTAATGATACACAACATTTGCAAATGATGTTGAAAGGAAATCCACTGCTTAGCTGTTTTATCAGCATGTGCTCACTAAATATTGGAAGTACATGAAATGAATATACTAAAGAAATTGGTCATCTATAAATCTGAAGAGATCAGCCACAATAACATATTTTTAACAAAATAATTTGGAATAGTAAGGTGACGTTTAAGTGTAGTCATGTGATCACACATTTGGGCTCACACTGTACATCAGGCAGTCAGTATTAGAGTTTTGTTCTGTAAATAATATACACATTAATGTTACATACATTTAATAATGCAGCATTTTTAGGTAACTCAATATTTGGTTAGGTATGGAGAAGAATCCCAGCAGGTGTCTCTGGACAAGTTGGCTCAACTCATAAATGCGACAAGGCAGCAAATGGAAAAAGCAATCCATGTCAAAACTGATGTGGAGCTTCAGAACTACAGCAAAGATGTCAAGGAATTAATGGATAATATTCGTGGCGTATTTAGGGAGGTCTGGGTTGAGTTTGACTCGTTATCAATGATGAGAGCATTGCTTTTACTGCTTATAGTGATATTCTTTAACTGGCTAATCACTGAAGGTATCCCAACGGATCGTATCCCGTTAATATTTGCGAGCTCATTTGTTAACAGTGGCATGGTCGGTATGGCCGTAACTATAGCGTGCTGTTGTATCGCGTGTTACTTCGAGGTACTTGAAGACGTTGAATATTCTATAATATTCAGCACCGGTCTCGTATCTGGCGCAATCGTTTGTACTTTAGTAGTTATGCACTGGGACGGTATTACGAATAGGTGGTATGAAGCTAAATCCCAGTTTTATGAGAGGTTCTCCCGTACCATACTGTTTGCTTCGGCTGCAGTGTTGGTATCCAACAGCTACATTATAGAGGAGGGCGCTGGTCTTTCCTTCCTCACTTTGACTGTGTTGGGTCTGATAGCTTGGAATACTGGGACCGTGAGAGTTCTTCTGACGTGGGCCGCCTGTGGAGCAGTGTTGGCTCTGTCGCGGCCCTACCGTGGCTGCAGAGAGGAGCAAGGGGAGTGTTGGACTTCGGGAGGGAACGCGCCCACTGGGCAGACGTCGAGGGTTGCGCTTTTGTTGGCTCTGGGGTCGATGGCCCTGGTGATGGCAATAGCTAGGCGGTACGTTGGATGGAGAGGGTATGGGGTTGTGTTAGCTGGTATTTTCGCATGTGCGCACTGGGCAGTGGGATGGGGTTCGCTGGGGTCACCTAGCAGGTCTCGGCTCTTAGCGAGAGGTGCATGGCTGGTGATATCAGCTATGTTTCTTCTGCTCTGGAGGAAGGATAGCCGGGGGCCGTTGATGCCGGTGGTCGTATGCGGCCTGCTGATCTATGTGGCGAACACGCTAGTGTTGGGTGCGGCCTTTGCGCCGTCGGCAGCCCTAGCGTTGCTGTCTGGATTTTTAACGCTGAACGTTGTTTCGGAAATGAAGACTGAAGGATCTACGAAGTTTTCGATTTCTGCAAGATGCCATTCGAGTGTAGCATGTCTCTGGGCTCTATTAGCCTGCTACCAGTTTTACGGGACGGGCCACCACGCCACACTGGGCCACATTCGATGGTTCCCCGTGTTCCATGCTGGCGATCCGCATCATCTGTCTATAGGCAACGGTGTAGCAGCTTTATTTTTATGGCTACATCTATTTGGCATGCCGCTGCTGTTCGGCGCGACGCTGCCGCTGCTGGCGCTGTGGGGGCGCGGCGCGGCGGCGCTGAGCGCGCGCACGCAGATGAGCGCGGTGTTCTCGCTCAGCCTCAAGTTCGGACTCTGCTTCGCCATTAGGATATTTGCATGTGCACTATCAGCGACAATCCACTGCCGGCATCTCATGATATGGGGGGTGTTCACCCCCAAGCTGCTGTTCGAGGCCGGCACGTGCACGTCCGCGCTGATAGGGGTGATCTTAGGCGCTTCGCTCACCGCGTGGCACCTTCCAGCGCAACAGCGATGCAGTTGACATAGCGGTTCAACGAAATAACTTTTGTAGAATCGCGTTTAAGCTTTACATCCACTGTGATAAGTTGACATTGGTCGCGTTTTCAGTCACAAACAATATGTAATAAACAAATATCACTGTTTTATAATCTACCGTTGTTGCCATCGGCTTCGTCCGCACGTTTAGAGGAGAGTTATAATAAAGTGGATATAAAAACTTCACCGTGAAAAACTCATATGCCTACTTTTATGGTGATAGGTTAAATCAGGATTTAAAGAAAGAGTTTGTAGCGACAAAAGCCCCCACGTCTATGGAAATGATACGTAATGCAATATGCTTGTACCTAAACAAACAATTACATGCAAGCATCTGAAACGCGATATCTAAGATACCTTCATATATACAAATTCCGCCGAACAACTGTCGGAGCACGACCACCTAGCCTTGCGGGAGACCTCTTCATTTTTTGAAGATTTTCATTGCTTGAAGATTTATATGGTTGATAACCAAAATATAATATATTTGATCAGGTTATATGTAAATGCTATTAATTATGTTTACTTAGTTTTTAAGGTACATAATATAGCATAAATTGAAGAAAAAAAAACATGTTGATTTTATAAACTATATGCATGGCCAATAGCAGCGACCAATGTCAGCTTATTCTAGCTTTAAATGTGGCTGAAATTTTGTAAGGTATGTCAGTTTTAAAGGAGATATAATGTTGGCCAATTAGTTCAGAAGCCATTTTGGATACACAGGAAAAGATCTGTATCATTTTATACAAAAGTATTAAGAAAAATTATGGGAGAATTATAAATTATTATGGCGTCATTGCTATTATATTTGTTATGTTTAATCTTGAGGGGTGTGGCAACCGGCACACACAAGATACACGAGGCGACCAACTTAGCCCTCAGGAGAAAAACTCAGCTTCCCAAACCTCGAACATTGATCTCGGTCTGTTTAATGTCTGTTAGAGATATCATGGTGCTGCAGTGGTCATTTAACACCATATGAACTGCTGGTACATTTGTTACTCTTAGTTCCATAAAAATATATTATGTATTTTATTTGCATGCCAATTAGCATTTATGGCATTATGAACACAATCGTCACATTCCGAGACGGAAATGATTGAGTGTATTTAAAAACAAACCGTGTTCCATAATTGAATATAAACAATTTAAATTGAAACCCAATCATATGTGGGCCATTTTGTAATTTTATACCGCTTTTGAGATTGAGTGATTGTGTTAAGATTTGTACTAGACACATTTGTTAGTCGGTTGTGTTTATTGTATTGAATAGAATGTTTATTGTGTGCTTTTTAGAGATTTTTATACTTACGATATTAAATTATAATATTAATTATTTCACGGGTTGTTTAGTGTTCGCGGATCGCTTAAAGGATTGTTTAAGATATTATGAATTAATGATTATTTTTACGTGTATAAAAAGTATTGTAAAGTAGCTCTATAACACCATAAGAGTTAAAACATGAGTTATTCGTGGTCAACTGAACCGAATGGTAATTTCATGGTGTAACGTACTGCACAGCGTGCCAGTAAGCAACATTTTAAAAAAGCGATACAGTTTAATGCATTAAAAAGTGGTTTGCTAAAACTATAACGATAGAAAGAATGCATTTTCTTTAAATACAGTTTTATACTTAGTCTGTAGTTTAAAAAAAGAAGGCGGCGTTCTGGAACGTTGTCATTAACGAAATATGTCAGTTTTACTGTTTATTTTTTCTGTAATTGACACTGACATGGATTTAGCTTATTTAGTCTGTTCACATACGATAATTTCGCTCTGCATTACTATTGAGTATGGATACAGCCAGAATATGATTATTCATTATTGTTTGGAAGACACTATCTATTGTATTCAATATTTATATATTTAAGCATATACATTATATATACGTCCAACGTCAATTTATATACCTCGAATATAAAAGACATCCTGGAACATTTTTTTAATGAAAATAATATGGGCATGGCATGTATGTCGATGCGTTATAAGCAAACAAGTGTTTTTAACGGAACGTATTTGGAGTTGTTCTTAACTATTTTTATGATTATTAGTCAGATGTTAGGTTACTTTTCTTGGTCTATGTGTGTGTTAAAACTAGGATTAACACTGCAAATAATAATAATAATAAAAAACAGCGACTTGTAGTTGCACCGTCGAGATATAAATAATGGCTGATGTATTCATTACTGACTGACTTAAAACAATGTACCAATGTTATGTTTTCTACTTAAATTTACCGACACTGCCACGTTAGGCTGCTGATAAGTATTAAGCGTAGCCTATATTCACATTTTGGATTCACGCACTAGACTAAGTAGGCATCAAACATTTTTTTTATTATATGTTTACTTGTTGCAGGATTTTCTACGAATGTTATTGCATTTTTGAGGAGCTATTGCGAATTTTTTGCTATAATTGCGTACATATAATACCAAAGTCGTTCACAAGTTATATTAGGATTATGTATTAGACACTTGTAGAAAACCATCTAGTTAAGATATAAGGTATTTAAATGTATGTATTTAATTAACAGAGTTGCGTTAGTGACCTCTTAACAGGAATAAATTGTAACTATGAATTAAAAAAAAAAAAAAAAAAAAAAAAAAAAAAAAAAAAA